>WYDE02048938.1:0-12367 GCA_009867175.2 Adela reaumurella | reverse complement strand
TTAAAAATAAGAAGATTAATTATTTATTTTATAAAATTTTATAATTTTAATTTTATTATTATATATTTATCAATAATTTTTGTTTTTTTTTATTAAAATACCAATATTTTTTGTTCATTTGTCTTACCTACATTAAAATCCTAACCTTACTCATAATTGTACCTATTTAAAGTACATCTCACTTTGCCGTCATCACGCAGACTTTGTTATCACATGAGTGTGTAGGCAATATTAGTCTTAAGAGCAAAATTCTAAACATCTTGACAGAGAGTGAGCTCTCCATATTATTATCAGTATTTTAGTTGACAGGCCATGTTATTGTAATACAAGTGGACTCAGCTATACCCACGTTCGCCCGCTGCATTACTTGATAATAAGACAATAGGACGTGCCAAGGTGAAGGTACAGTGAGGTCGCACTTTTGTAAAGGGTCCTATCCCTTGATTACCTCTTATGGCATCTAGTGGCGTACTATTATTTGGGTTCTCGATGTTTGGTTCCTCATCATTCTACTATGTTCTAACCTGAACCTAACCTATATTTTCTGATTCATTCGCACTTTGTTCTGATTGATGGGACCCAAACGACGGAACATCACCCTTTGCAACTCCACGCCCACTTTCCTTGGACAGTGGGCCCGGCTCACGAATAGCCTCATTCTACTTGACGTGAACCTGTCTCCGGTCTTGACCTTTGGTTCCCATATCGCGGATAAAGCCGAAGTAGTGGGTAAAGAACTGACCGTTCTCAGCAAGTTCAACTGGTGCTTCCAAACAGTTGGCACCAATGCCTTCAATTATATAAGGCTCAAATTTAGTCAGTACTGCGGTCTCATGTGGAACCGCACAGCACATTGCGCGAGAGAGGCGAGCGAAGCTGATAGAAGGAGACACATAAGTAGCTTGGAAGCTAAAGACACTCCGCCATCGAATAGATGTCGAGGAGGTAGAAACTTTGCGTATAATACAAACTGTTTCATGGCGATTGTGCGAACTCGCTACACAAATTGATTCCCGCTTCTCCTTTCTAGCACTGATCCACTTGTCTGCCAGTAATCTCCATCCATTTGTCATCCGCTTACCGAAATGTCGAACCAAGAAGTTTGGATGGAAAAATTTTCTAGGTTTTTTCTTGCTTGCAAAGCATGCAAATAGCTTACTGAATTTTCATCAGAAAAATCAGAAGAATCCTGACAAAAGAGCATATCACCGTCCGAGTAGCTAAGTTGGTATCGCAGTGGCAGCTAAAGCCAAAGGTCCTCGGTTTGAGTCCCAGCTCGAAAGTGTTTTCTTTAATTTTTATCCGTTTTTGATTTTAAATATGTTTGGAAACTTATTCCTAACACGCACTTCCAAGATGAGGTATCAATGCCCTGCTGATTTATTTAGTTCCTCTAACGTTGGGGCCTTCAAGAGTAGGCAACATGTTTGTTGCCTCAACAAACATGTTATGTTGAGTCGCCGTAGTACTCGACCATGCAATATCTGTAAGCACGACTGTAGTAAAACGCCCGCAGACTATAAATATTAAAAAAAATTATATTCCGATGAGAATGGCATTGAAACTGGTTATACATAAAGTGATAATGATTTGAGCTGCATTTCAGCACAATTGTGAATAAATGATATCCTTTTTTTGTTTACTCGCGTGATAGAAGAGATAAGATAATATTATCTCTGAATGTTTAGGGCTCGTCCCCAAATTTATGCTGTATCATTTCTGATGCCATTTGGCTAGCCCTTGTGAAACGATATTGTTAATGGAACATTATTATCTCTTACTTTGTTAATTTTACATAAGTATGGTTTGTTTAATATTTTGATAAACGAGAACTAATATTTTGATAAACGAGAACTGGTAGCTTCAATGACTAATGGAATGCCCACAATGTTCTTCAAGGACATTCGGCAGTTCTATCACACGTTCTTTAGAGCTCCCGTACGCTATCATTCTAACATTCTGCGGTTTTTTAAACATATATTATTATCATCATTCTTTAACATTCTGCGGTGTTCTTGAACATGATGGAGTGTTCTCGAACATTCTGGTGTATTTGACAGGTGCCAAATAATTCCACACTTTAATCTTAATTTATAAAGGGCTTTTAAAGACCATGTCAACCCTGTACTAGTTACAAACATTACACAACATATGCAATACAGATAATATTCACCTTCAGCAAAATAATGTCCTAGAACCTACTTACCAAAACCTGATAGTAAAATTTATACACATTGATCGCCCACTCCAATTACCATGTTTCCGATTGTGATGTAAAGTGCCACCTAGTTTATTTTTATTACACATTAATTCAAGACTGACAAGTTTCTATCTACCGATTGCAAAGATGCACTTCAAAAATGATACTTTTCAGGTGGATGGACTCCAAGAACTCGAGAAGGGTAAGAAGTCCCTGGGCACTACCAAGAAGGGCATCGGACCAACCTACTCATCCAAGGCGACCCGCAACGGCGTCAGGATCGGAGACCTCATCGGTGACTTCAGCCTATTCGAAGAGAAGTACGTGCTTTGTGGATTTGTTAGCTGGCTAAATAGGAAAACAAAACTTTGGGAAAGCCACCCGGCAGATGGAATGGGATCCAGTGTACAGGCGGCAGACAGTTATTCCATACTGCTGAAGGCCGAGGGGATTGGAGGAAAATTGGAGAGTTTTAAGTTCAAAAAGTCGACTCTGACTGACTTCTTCTCAATGGTCAGTTCCCACATGTAAATTGCTCTTCTTGAACTCAATCGTGTCACCCCAACTGCTTTCTTGGACTCAACTCCAGCCAGTGACTTAGGGTCTAAATCCACACAATCACTAAAACAATGTAGATTACGCCAGTCTCTTCGTAACAGGCTTCGCAATACTCGCGATGGACATTGACAACATTTCAGGCGAATCTTACCAGTTCTTCTAGAAAGTTGAAAATTAGTGTGAGGCGAGCTCCTGACATCTAGAATGAACCTACAAAATTCAGGCTGATCGGCCAAACCGTTTAGGAGGATTGTGCGGACAAACGTACGAACAAACAAACACACAGAGACCCAAAGTTGTTTGAACCTAGTCGAGTAGTAGGCTTCACTTCACTCAGCGAATAACTGGAGTGAACCTTACCACGATACACCATGGCAGGCATGTAGCGGGTCACTTGTCTTCGTCCCTTGTACTTGTGGGCCATTTCCTCACTTTTGGTGATTCTTCGTCCACTGTGTGTGTCGATCCGCTGGGTCATCTAGCTCTTCAGAGCTCTTCCACGTTGTGCAGGAGTCTCTTCGGGTTTCTCCACACTACATGGGCCCATCCCTAAATTACCAAGGCACAATTGCCTGTTTCTTTAAACTTTGGACTCTCATATTGGATCTGCATACAGTCAATGATTGCATACATCTCAGTTTTTAACACAGAGGCATGCTTTCCAAGATGTGTTGATTTATGCATCCGTGGACGCTCTCCATAGATCCCTGATCCTGCGAGACCATCTTTTTTGGATCCATCGTTATACCACAAGATGTCACCGTCCCTGACTGGCCGAGGGGATTCAGTTCGTCCTGTCCAGGTATTTCTATTGAATAGTATATTTTGAAATTGTACTCCCTTACCATGACATCCGATGGCATGCTCATGGTAGTGGTTTCTAATAGGTTCCTATCCCTCAGATCCCTCCTGAGGGATGCAAAAGCACGACAATGGTTGATTTTGCTCTTCTTTTTTCCTTAATAACTTCTTTCAATCGTTCTAGTAAGGAAGCACTGTACACTCACGTTATGGTGACGCCACGTTCCTTATAATCAATCAGTAGGATTCCTTCTGTATCCCAAAAGATGGTCGCCATGATCTTTCCAGATGATTGTGACACTGTACTTTTTAGGGGGGGTGTGCCTTTTTTATGCCACTGCATTGACTCTTGCTTTGACTCGGGTTCATAGTGGTGAACCCATGTTTCATCACCAGTAGCAATCTGGCCCATAACTTCCTCCTTTTGCTCTCCACAGAGCTCCAAAAGCTCGCGAGAACATTTAACACGCTCGCGTTTTTTAAATGGTGTGAGCATTCTCGGTACCCATCTTGAACTGACTTTAGTCATACCAAAATGTTGATGTAGGATGTTTAAAAGTGATGGTTTTGGATGCCATTTCTGCAATCTGTTTCTTCTTCAGCTGTGCATCTTCGAATAACGGTTGCTGGAAAATGCCATGCCACTTATTCACATGGTTTTTCCAGGGGCAGAATCCCCATAAATAGCTGACATCTCTTGCAAAATCATCTGAGGTGTCTTTCGTTGTTTGGTGAAGAACTTAATCACGGCTCGATGCTCAATTTTCTCCATACTTCATGTTTTATTTTCCGATTAACTTGTTTACACATTAGGTTCAAATTTAACACTAACTACATAAACTAATAAAGAGTTGCTGCTCAGTTAGTAACTACCCGCATATGTAACCCTCCCCCCCCCCACTCCATTCCGCGAATTTATTTACCTCCCCTACATTATGGGTCCCACGGTTTTCTCACTTTATTCTCTCTTAGCCAGTTTGTGCGCCGCGTTGTTGCCGTATGAGCTGCTATGCCCCTTAATCCATTGTAGAGTCAGCTTCTTATGCCTATCATCGTGCATATCCGTAGATACCGCGCGCTGGTGTCGTGCTACTCCCGCATGTTCCCCGACTTGGAGGTGGACACGACAGCAGAGCTGCAGCGCTACAAGGAGTTTGCGGAGCGAGTGCGGCCGCTGGTGAGAGACACCGTGTCCTACTTGCACCGTGCGCTGCACGACGGACAGAAGGTGCTGGTGGAGGGCGCCAATGCAGCCATGCTCGATATTGACTTTGGTAAACTCTCTTATATTTATCGTCAACCGATAACATGAATTTGTACTCATTTTTAACTTAAGTTTTAACTCTCTTAACTTAAGACATCCTTGGCTAAATTCTGCTATAGATAAAATACAGTCTACTTTCACTCAACAGCAACAAACAACAGTAAATGCGTTTAGTGTGATGTGTGTAGTGTGTGTGTGTGTAGTAGTGTGAATGAGTCCTTTGAACTGTTACCCTGCTATCGTTGTTGCTACTTTAATTTGATAGACCATTTTGTTGTTTTTTTCCTCAAGTTTTGCAGCAGGCCGCTATCCTTGCCCCAGTCCTGCTGATTAATCTGCGGTATCTGTATGCTGAAAGTGGTTGTCGATGCTGTGGGCAGGTACTTATCCGTACGTGACGTCGTCCAACTGCAGCATCGGCGGTGTCTGCACGGGACTGGGTCTGCCACCCAGCGTCATCGGAGAGATCCTCGGTGTCGTGAAGGCGTACACCACCAGGGTCGGCGATGGGCCGTTCCCTACCGAGCTGCACGATGTTAGTATTCACTTGACGCTTCGCATCACAGCCTGCTTCTTCTTTATACTTACATTAATATGGCGCACACCTTGGAAGTCTTAGTGTGACTAAATACCTCTGAGAGAGAAACAAACTCAGCTTGCAATGGGTTCATCAAGAGCATTTCCTGGATACAGGGAGGAAGTCACCGAGTCAGTTTGGTGGCCACCATACGTGCTTATCAGTCGACTTGACGTTTCGGCCTGCTATTCGGGCCTCATCAGCGAGTCTGACCCGTTACTCGGACGTGCACTATCTGAACTCAGTGACTCCCTCCACGCCCCTATCCATACGAGGCTGCGAAAGACGCCTTCGACGGTTTTTCCATAGGCTCACCAATGGTCTCGTCAGCCCCAGTTTCTTGAAAAGATTATAGATTGATTTAGCCGGTAGACCTCTGACACCAACCTCTACGGCGTGAAGTTCTGCTCTGTAACCCCTCCGAATTATTTGGTCAAGTAGAGAACAGTATTTATTTGTCTTGAACTCATGGTCCTTTGGTATGTTTGTTTCCCACGGGATTGTCAGCTCTACTAATATCACATGTCGTGTAAATTTTGAATAAATGAGGATATCCGGTCTATCATATCTATTAAATGGAGAAGCCCGAGCCGATTAGTGCAATATTGAAAGGGTGCTAGAAGAAGTACAGTACCATAAATTATTAGAAGAAGTACAGTACCATAAATTATTTGTAAATTTGACTGACACGGACACGTAACCTCTTACTGTCTCATAAATATGTTGTGAATGAAGATCAATGTTATCGGCAGGATATCGGTAAGCTGCTGCAATCGCGAGGGCATGAGGTTGGCGTGACCACCAAGCGCGTGCGGCGCTGCGGCTGGCTCGACCTCGTCCTACTCAAGTACACCAACATGGTCAACGGATACACGTCGTATGTTGCTATTCTATTATATTAATACCTGCTCATGTTCCGGTGAGATAAAAATGTACATATCGATCTTTATTATAGTAAGACATTTGTGCATATCCCCCGTATTATTTACACCCCCAATCGCCTGAATGACTTGGCTTTGATCACTGTTCTCTATGCGAATAGTGTAAATTTGTTGTATACGCTTGCAGGATATGCTTAACAAAGCTGGACATCCTGGACACCCTGAAAGAGATCAAGGTGGCCATCGCATACAAACTCAATGGCAATGAGATCGACTACTTCCCGTCCTCCATCGCCGAGCTGAGCAACGTCGAGGTTAGTCTACGGACCACGCGTGAATTGTGCTTGGTTTTCCATGTCTTCATGCTCTTATTTGTTCTAAATGGAATTGTAATTGTTCAAATACAGTAATGGAATTGTCATTACTGCAAACCGCAACAGTGCCATCGGATGAGTTCATTCGGTGTATTAGATCAGCAATTAAACAAAAAAAAAATGTACTAGTTTGGGCCCAGTACTGATCCCTGTGGGACACCATCTTTACTTAATAAAATCTGGAACAACTCCCATTCATAACTTCGTACCATTTGACAGTAGTTTAGTAGGTATAAGGTAAAATAAATGTTTCTTTAGCTTTTAGAAGGCTTCTTGTATCACACTCTATAAAATGCTTGATACTGTGTTGCCTTATTGTGTGAATGAGTCTGTTGACCTATTTAAAAGTTGAATGCTTGGTCTTAAATTAAATTTTATGTGTTTTGTTTTGAGGTTGATCTGTTAATCAGAAAATACGGAAAATTAATTAAGAAAAACGTCTGAACTGGGATTTGAAACCGGGATCTTTGATCGAAGGTCACGGGCTGAAATCCCGGTTTGGATGTTTTTCTTTATTTGTTTTCCGTATTTTTCTGATTACGATTAGATTGATCTCTTCTATGGCCAATTATAGTGTTGATTCATATTGTTGTGTCCACATAAACAGTTGGTTTTTTCTTCTCGGAAATTTCCGCCCCTATTATTTGGTAAAATCCGTATGCTTTCTCGACAAAAAGAATGCCAATATTCTTCTACTCCTAATTTAAATTCTATTCTGAAACTAGCTCAGATGGCTGCGCAAAACATGATTTGTAGATCTGAGATAGGCCTGAGGCGGAAAGTGAAGTTCCATCATATGCTAATTCCCTAAACTTTGTATCCACAGTTGGTTAACTGAGGCTGATTCCACATTGCAGGTGGAGTACGTGACTCTACCGGGCTGGGCGTGCAGCACAGAAGGCGTGCGCAAGTTCGAAGATCTGCCGGAACCGGCGAGGTCTTACGTCCGGACCATAGAGGACTACCTCGACGTACCAGGTACCTCTACGTCTATTGAAATTTTACTCTATTTAGAAATTATTAATCGCTTACTTAATTTAACTGGTTGACTGACCCCATCTTGTTCGTTACTAAGGTATAGGTTTGGAAAAACTGAAAATTTGCAGTTTATATCATCGCCGCTTACACACTAAAAAAAAGACATAGCAAACGCCTCTCAAATTGATTTTTTTGTTATTTGACGTATGGCAATAAAGCAGAAACCAAACTTTAAATTTGTGGAAGTGCTCTGAATTTAGGAAATAAAAAAAAATTATTGTATACCTAATATTATCTCCGTTTGTTGCAGTGAAGTACATCGGGGTGGGTCAAGGTCGGGAGTCCATCATCAGCTTAGACTAGCGACGTTACGCCGCCTGGTCTCTTCACATACCTAGTTGTTTACTTTGTCTTCTAACATTAGGTACCAACAGTTATGCGTGCCTACCGGTAGTGCCGGTTCGACGTGACACAGCGATGATGACGCCTCTGGCTTGAGAGGCAACACCGCCACGGAAACACGACGGAATGTAGTTAAATTGTTCGGTATAATTCGACGTGCTTTTTCACCCAAAAGCTTGCCCACATTAACCAAACGTAGAAAAGTGTTGATTGCTTCAGATTGGTTAATTATGTGAGTTTTTGGCGAATGAGCTGATTTAGTTAAGCCGTCATGGACGACTATCCGCACAAGTCGAAGTAATCACAAGATAGTGTTAGAGCAGAAAAGCGATTGTTCGTATTGAATCTCCAGCCGAAGGCGTCATTTTCCTTGTGTGACGTGTTTAGGGTGATTCATATAGTATTCAGCTTGCGCACAAGTGAGCGGATGTAAAATTTTAAATTTGCAATCGTATCACAGTAGAAGGGATCGATCATAATATCGTCTGCCATTTAAAAAAAACAATTTTTTTAACTGTTTGGAAAGCCAGCATAAACAGTTGTACTAATCTGGAAACCTGCTACAAACAGTTGTACTAAGCTGGAAACTTGCTACAAACAGTTGTACTAAGCTGGAAACCTGCTACAAACAGTTTTACAAAGCTGGAAACCTGCTACAAACAGTTGTACTAAGCTGGAAACCTGCTACAACCAGTTTTACTAAGCTGGAAACCTGCTACAAACAGTTGTACTAAGCTGTAAACCTGCTACAAACAGTTGTACTAAGCTGGAAACTTGCTACAAAAAGTTGTACTAAGCTGGCAACCTGCTTCAAACAGTTGTACTAAGCTGGCAACCTGCTTCAAACAGCTGTACTAAGCTGGAAACCTGCTACAAACAGTTGTACTAAGCTGTAAACCTGCTACAACCAGTTGTACTAAGCTGGAAACTTGCTACAAAAAGTTGTATTAAGCTGGCAACCTGCTTCAAACAGTTGTACTAAGCTGGAAACCGGCTACAAAAAGTTGTATTAAGCTGGAAACCTGCTGCGAACAGTTGTACTAAGCTGGAAACCTGCTTTAAATAGTCGTAGTGAGCGCGAAACTGACCTAAGACAGTTTTACTTATAAACTAAAGTTTAAAATATAAGTTTTTTTTTAATATATCCACCTTTTACTGTGATTTGAAAGACGGAAACCTCTGCAATATTTTGCAGATTGCAAGTGTGCGAGTATATGTATAGTATTATGTAGTACAAATACTGTCAGATCATGATTATGTTTCTATCCAGTGGTGCAAATTTTAGCTCAGTTGTTAAAAGGCATTTTATTGTTATATTTATGACTTCAAGTACCAGTATTCAACAACTATGATAAGACGCGGTCTACATTATAAGAGTATGCCTGAAAAGTTATTCGTACAGACTTTTCACTGCTTAATTACAAGCAAGGCCGCCACTGAGAATGTCCTTCCCCTCACCTAGGTGGTAGGGTTACCCGACCGGACGGTAGCACCGCACTGAATGCAGGATGGTTGAAACGTCTATGAAAATTGTACGTCTTTACCGTCTAGTTCAGTGAAGCCGGACTGAAAAAGGGTAGTACGATGTGATGGCGCCATACTCAGTCTGGATTGAGTTGACTTAGGTTCACTTCACGGTTCAAGATCGTGCGACATCAGAGGTGTGACCCAACCATGATGTGGTGATACCGGACAAAAAAGACAGTAACGAAGGCCGTGGTAAGATATTTCTCTCCAGCGTCACCGAAAACGTTGTATGACAGGCTATCAGCTAGTCGAAGCAGCGGGGTTTGCGGCCGCTTCTAGCAGTGCGCTTCAAAAAAAGCCTCGTCTGACAGCGTCTCAACAATAAAAGACAGCCAAAATGTTATGATTCACCTCGCTTAGAGTTGTGGAGCTGGACTCCTCGAGCGTGTAGCCCTAGAACATGTTTACGCAAAAGTACTTACTAGTAGAAATGGAATAGGAATGAGAAATTTAGCCAAAGATGAATAGAAAAGATTGATCCTGTCATTTGTGAAGACAGTCGACGAGTGTTGGGAATCGAGTTACCTCTTAACTTGCCTTGAGAAGCACAAATTGCTGTATTTTTAATAAAACGTTGCAGTGTTGTCGTAGTCATCGTCTTTCCAAAATAAAAATAAAAATATTGTGGTGGGGGAGCCCGGCGGGTTTGTATCATGTCATATTTGAGGCGAAAAAGTGATTGCTGTGTAGTTGTGGGTTGATGAGAGAAAAATTATAACCCTTTGTAAAGTTTCAGATGGGAGCCCCACGGACAGGGGAGGATTTTGAAACTTTCATAAAATTACAATGAAAAATTTGATTTTCGCACAAATGATTTTGATGTCGTATAACATATGGGTTTATACATAATGACATTGAATGGCAAATGTGAAAAAAACTGTGGGCTTACGCTTAATTAGATAATATTTGAAATTTAAATGGGACAAAATTTTATTCAATATTCAGGGTGAATAAAAGAAATACCTTGTAATAAGAGTAACATGTATTGGCAATAAATATTAATATACAGACAGATATGTGGAGCCGTTTGGTAGATCGGATGGTGAAAGGTTTATTTTAACGTCAGATTTTCCAAATGGCTCCGTTATCTCTTTCACCTTTATACATTAACTATCAGTACATGTTACTTTATTAAGATAGAAGTTGTTGAGCTAAGCTTGCCGATGGCTTCACCGAATATCCGGTGGAAATTTTTTGGTTGATTTTCCTTGCTAAGCATGCAAGTCTCTTGCTGAATCTTAATCTGAAAAATACGGATAACAAATAAAGAAAAATGTCCGAACCATGATTTGAATCCAGGACCTTTGGCTTTAGATGCCACTGCGATACAAATTCGCCACCCTGACCGTGATGTGTTCCCTTCAATTTCTTGCCGTATTCATCTGGATCTTCTTACCCTATCTGATTCTGAACATATCCGGGCCTATTGGCAATAGCGGTGGGTTTCCTTCGAGGTCGGGATCAGCGGCCACACCTGTCCCTAGCATGCATTACGGAAATTGCTTTGGGATTTGAATTCACCTGGAATATCGCTTAAAATTTTGGCCTATTCAGGTCCAGATATTGTCGAATTAGTGTAAGCCCACAGATTTTATTTCTTCAAATTTGCCAATAATATTTTTATATTATTGATGTCGTTTAGAAGGTTTAGAATCCACTCCTGTTCACGGGGCCTATCTGATACGTTACAGACAGGTTTTCGACATTCTCTCATCAACCCGCAATTACACAGCAATCACTTTCCCCCTGAATATGACATGGCTCAAACCCTCTGGGCCGCCTTCCATCATGTAATTGCCATCAACCATGCATGTAATGCATGGTTGATGGAACCATGCAGCCAGCCTTTATCATTGTTAGTGAATTGTAGGTTATGTTGCGTGCGCAGCGAGGTTTTGGCTGTTATGCCTCTGGGCTTTTAAAAAAAACATTTAGTAGATGTCCAAGTGTTATTCTTTTAATCGTACTAAAATCAATTTTAAGCGGTGATAGGTGTGTAAGCCCAATTTGTGGCTTGTTTTTTTTTCGCCATTGTGGCAACTTTTAAATCTTCGCACGTAAAGCATTTCGTAAGTTTGTAAAGAGCGAAATCGATTTAGATAAAATTCACTTTTACTTTTAAAAATCTCTGATTTTTTTTCTATCAGAAATGTTTGAGCATGTGTTTAAATTAAATTCTTCGTTTTAATTCACACAAATGTTAGATTTTTATTCAGTTTTATTTGATTTGTTTCAAAGATTTAATCTTGAATGTGGACGTCGTATCGAGTCAGCTTCTATTGAACTTGTTTGCGATCTGCTTTTTTGTGATATTCATTATCATTATTATTACAATTTATAATATTATTATTATTAAATAAACAGTAATGGTATATTCTTTTATGGTGTATTTTTATTGTCTCCTTTCACAGAGTAAATAAGTCTTTCTAATGTAATCTGGAAAAATTTGTGTTGTATGGCTGCCGACTCTATTGAAAACAAAACGCACTTCCAAGCCAGTTGATAACTGCTCAAGTGTTTGTTTAAACATGGTAAGCATCAAACATCTGCCAGCTCCGTGGCTGACTGTGACACAGATTATAATAATAGAACGAGTACAGATGGGACTCTTGACATAAACATTTAAATAAATAGCGACCTTGCTACAACGCAAGAGCCTGCAGAGCTCGGCGAACCAAAATTTTTATTCACCTACGAGGCACCTTCCTTCGCATCTCTTTCTATCGCATAACTCTGTCTCTTCTGACGCGGCACGTGAAATTTTAGGGTTGTCCTCTTGTGAAGAATGATTAATCTGAATATTCA
>WYDE02048828.1:0-12367 GCA_009867175.2 Adela reaumurella | reverse complement strand
CGGCTTTAGGTGCTACCTGTTACCCACGTTTACTTTATGTATTTGTGAGCGTAATAAATTTATAAATAAATAAATAAATAACATTGCACTCAGTGACTTCTCCATTTTTCTCTAGTACCGTAACATTTTTTTTCTTACTTGCATTTATTTTAATTCCACTTTCATTGCACGAATCTTTCATGGCTAACGCTTTTCTCTCAAGCACCTCGTCAGATGAAGCGAATAGAATCGCTTCGTCAGCAGGCATTTTACCAAACCGCCGTCCATCCGTACTATACACTAGTAAAATATTATTACCTTATGTGAACGGATTCAAAATTCATGGAAAGACCGTAATTTTTTTTGAGCAAACTCCAAATCAAACATTTTTCACTTTGACGTAATGAACCTCCACAATTTAACTCAGTGGCTGCGGAACCATGCTCTATCATAAATGCCTCATGACGGCCTTATCCCAGCCTGCCTCAACATAGGTAACATTGTGTACAGAATAGACAACAAGGAAAAAAAGAGAAACCTGTAGGAGCAATGCTCTCGCCGAAGGCTCCACAGGAATGCGGGTCGGCCACCCCAGGACCTTGGCGCGCAGGCAGCTTATACACATGTGCTGTGACTCGACCGACAGAGTGTGAGTAAACGAGTCGACTGACAGGACAAAATGGGACCGCTATATTTAAGAATTTTTCGGATATATTTTATACTACTTGTTTCATATAAATTTGAGAAAATTTTAGGTGACGCTGTATAACAATATCTTAACCAAAGTTTTCAATTAAACCGCAGATTACAGAAGTAAGAAGTTATAAATTTAACTTTTTCATTTTCCATTTTTTTTGTGGACAAGAGGAAAGTCATACATTAGACACACATACATCACACCTCTTTCCCGGAGGCGTAGACAGAAACATGGAGCACCATGTGGCACGATCCTGACATACATAATTTTCTTCATACTAAGTTATACACCCCTATATATGTACATGCACGCCGGTAACGAGCGCTGCGAACTTGCCCCTTATGTATAAGGTTACCTATGTGGCTATGGTATATTCGCCTAGGGCGGCCCCGTACATATATACATAAAGCAGTAGTTGTTAAACCTTATTATTCAACGCAATCTGATGTAATTTAACGTACACTTCCACGATGACCAACCGGCTAGGAAGTGGTATATCCAACAACACTTTCACGACACTTTTTCATTTCTTCAGCAGCACGATTGGACCCGCGAACGCCTGTGATTAACGTATAAGGTGAATTATTTTACTGGCACGCTATTGTGGCACCATATAGCACACTCGCTTGCATTACTCGCCGCATCTGTACCGCGCTGGAACCTGGGACAGTAGCGCCGTGCGACTGCATCCTTTGTTCTCGGACAACTGTCTGCCACGTTAGGTACACTCACGTTCAAAAGTACAAACACGTTTGTCAAATTATTCTATTGTTAAAATTGCAGCGCAGGTGATAAACGGAACCGATACCATTCACGTGCATTAGCATATTTACGGAGGCTGCGCATACCGTGGCGACCGGCTACGTTCATCTTCACCTTGTGTTTTAAGGAAGCCAAGATTTACAGGGGTAGAGATTATGATTCTTTATCATAAACTAGCTGTCTGTATACTATATCGGGCGTATCTTAGATTTGTCCGCATGGTCACTGCTCAACGTCATGGTATCACACTGCGATGATACATATTCACAAACCTACTGATAAAACCGCATCAAAATCAGTTCAGTATTTCTATCTATCGCAAATAGAGACACAAATTTCCACAAAAAAGTGGTAGTAATACAGTTCACACTGACATGCGACAGGTGTACACTCTCTAATGAAGAGAGTACAGCGAGATATTAACGCTTCCCTTTCTCGCTTACTCTAATAATCGACAAACGAGAAAGATAGCAAAGTCACAGTCGTGATAGTATTAAGCGTCCGCCATACGTAGCTAGTATTCGTTGCTAGTATTACTATCTCCATGTGATAAGCTAGCGACACGGCTAGCGGCGAGGGATTCTAAATCTACACTCTAGATATCTCCAATGCCTCTAGCTAGAGATTACAATATTGGAGATATTTATTAGGGCTAGTCTTTCTGTCTTTTCTTTTGCAGCCATTGTATTCGCCCCACTGCTGGGTACAGGCCACTCTCATTTACACGATATGAGAGGATTTTAGTCAGACACTTTCACGGTGACAAACCGGCTGGAAGTGGGTTTCCTCACGATTTTTTCCTTCACCGGAGTGTCAGCGGCCATTTAACACAAATTCTAAAGTAAATATTGTTTAAAGTATATTGTACTTCCAGTGGGTATCGAACCCGCACCTCCCGCTTGAGAGGCGTGCTCTTGCCAGTTCGGCCAATCTGACACGGGCTAGTCTTACCTGCAGATTACTAAGCTACTTGTGACTGAAGCTTCTGTTAGCAGAATGTCTTGGATCAGGCGACACTGAAAATATTATAGTCGCCTGCTTCAACGAACCCTTCGGCATAAATTGTATCTGCACTTTTGAACGCAATGGTACCGTTCTCGTGGGTAGATTGGATGGTATGGTACCTTCGTAATGTCGGGATGCGTTGAACTCCCGCTCAAAGTAGAATAATACACCCGGTACATTGTTGCTGGGTCTCGCCGTCTAGGCAGTGCTGAGATCAGATCGTAAAGTGATTTACAATTTGAATTTTTCATTTTATTGAACTGAAGGTAAAGGATGAACATTAAATTCGCTCGTCGAGACATCGAGGGCCTCATATCAAAGGGGCGTATGCGCATAATGACAAGTTTACAGGAGGCATTAAAATTTGGCTAAAATTAGTAATTTTGATGAAAAATTTACGATGTTTGGCCTAGGCATAAATAATTGAATTGATTTAAGATTGGGATACATTCCACTTGGCTTATAGCATTGGAAGTGGTATTTTATGCGGTTACGCCTTTTTGTTTTGATTTTTTTCGAGAAATTCATAATTGAAATTTGTATATAAAATGGATGGCTTATAATGAAAATTCCGTATTATTGTTGTAAAGTATATTTATTTACCATTTTGTAAGTAATGAAATCAAGAGAAAGAAAGTGACCTTATATAACAATATAGAATACTCTTAGATTAAGAGATAAAAAAATTATACGCCTTTTTGTTTTGTATACATTTGGCTTTAGTGAGGTCAAACTATAAAGTACTTACAAACATAAATCATGATTAATGTTTGCTTATAGTAATATTAATAAAGTATTAGTAGTAACAAACAAATTATTTTAGAGTCATAAATACTAGCATGCAAACCAACTGGTTTTAGAGAACACAGATTAAAATAGATGCTAAAAATATTTCATGCATGTCCGGTAGTGACAAGAATTTTCAGAAGCGTTATTTATAAGCGGTAACTTGTCTATTAAACTCTTCGTTTTCTTTTGATGTATGCAGCTTTAGAAGCTGCAAGTGTTATCTCATCCGTATCATCTGACTTGGATTTTTTGGTTTGGTTTGTGTTTTTTTTGTTCGCATTATTTTTTTTATTGATAATAGCCTCAGCTGCTGGCAAGTTGTTATAATAGGAATGGTATATTGATGGGATTAAGCCGGATTTGCACATTTCGTGTAGGTCCTTTTGTTTTAAGGACTTTACAGGTATTTGCCTTGTATAAGCTCGAGGCAAAGCTTCTGTCGTCGAAGTACTTGGCATTGGCACAGAACTGCGTGTCACAATCTTCACCGGAATGTTTACCTGCTTGAATTCCTCCCAATATTCTAGCTTAAAATAAAAGGAATTCGGTGACTCCTTAGTGAATCTGACCCATTTCACTTGATTCCAATATAATTGGGTCCCATCTACAGCCATAATTGTATCTGGTAACTGAGATTCCCGCAGCGCTTTGAAGTCTATAAAGTCATTGTAACTCAGAGTGCTTATTTTGTATGGCTTCTTTTTTCTGGCTAATTTAACCACATTTAGCCAATCGTCCGGTATATAGATTTTTGCGTATTCTGATGCAACGTCAATAGAAGCGTGCATGGAATCGCATTCCATGTAAGTGTGTCCGGGTTCAAGAAATTTTAGATCGATGGTGTCCAGACAACAGTCATCTGCAGAAAGCGCTGTTAAAAACATAGCAACAACTATAGAATTCCTATTCTGGCCAGTGCAGCAGTCTGCGTACAGAATCAACTGAGCAATGTTTGTAGGAATATCCTTAATGAATTTGAACAAGCATGTCGATGTTTCGTTGGCACCACGATTACCCTCAGTTTCTGTCCACATGAAGCAGTGTCCTTTCTTTGTGGCTACTTCATAAACGGTGAAGTTATAGGTAGCCAACTTCCTCTTATAGAATACTGGTTTTCCGTGTATAAGTGGGCTATATAAAACAGCCTCCATATCAAAGTTTCCACATAAGACATTCGACTCTGTTTTGGCTCTGTTCCGATCTTTTTCCTTCTTTATTTTTGCGTTGAGTTTCCGTCTGTTGTGTATGTCGTATTCTTCTTGCTTTATTATTTTTTCATTTTCCGGCAACAGCTCAAAGCGTACGCACCAGCACTGATCTTTTCTGGGTACATAAAACCCTATATTTTTTTCAATCAACAACTCCCTGTTTCGAGGTTTTTGAGATGGGTTGAATGCCTTCTTCTTTGCATATCTCTTTGTACAATTCGTACATTTTTTCTTTATTTAAGATGGGTTCTAGGTATGTTTTGGTCGAATCCTTGCGGGACCAATGCGAGGGTACAGTAGGAAAAGAGTCTATGTGAGTTACTGCGTGTTTCCGTCTTTCCTCACTGAGTTTTATTCCAGGAGGATGACGTCCACGTTTGTCTGGTGACAGGATATCACCTACACCCCTTCTTTTCTTATTTCGCGCAGTTCTTACCATTTTATCTGTAATACACAGAGTGTTTAGAAAGAAGTGTTTGCATACTTGTTTTTTGACATTATTACATACGAAGTTGTATGTCAAAGTATACTTCCGTCTGGAGTTTTTGACACGTGATCCTTTAGACTCCGCTTCTTGCACATTGTTTTCTAGAAAATCTCTTTGCCTTTCTAAGTCACTCAGATTCCAAAAAGTATGAAATAGTTGTTGTTTTTCTTCATCAGTCATTGAATTGTGACAGTTACTTTTACAAGAACACGGGACTCCGATATTTTTCGGTTGACGTTTTGGTTTTAATGATCCCTTATAGTCACAGTATTCATCTCCGCTGTTTCGTTTCTTTTTCTGTATATTTCTTTTCCAAGATTCTTCATTTTTTCGTTTCTGTCTTTTAGGTGTTTTTAGAAAATTTTCATCCGGAGCATTATTTACTGAACGAGGCGGTAAAGGTGAGTCCTCGTCGAGTAGGGAAGGGATAGGCATTGAGGTAGACGTTGAGGCCTGTACTTCTATATGGGGAGACGGAGAACATAAACGTTGTTCGTTAATGAAGATATCTTCTGGAGAGTTAGGTTGATAGTCAGGGTCAGCTATCGAATCATCACAGGACTCCTCTGATAATTGGTTATCATTTTTCAACTCATTTGCAGCATCCTTTGGTAGCTGGAGTCCTAAAATCCAATATGAGGACATTATTCCAATATTACAGCACAGCCTATTTTAGTCAAAGTACTTTTATTTCAGATAAATTTTAAACAAGTACGGCTAACGATTCTGGTATCGTTACAATTCCGGTGTTGCCTATCTTTCAGATGTAGTAAGAGGCTCTTACGAGTGAGATACAGGTGGCGTCGGGGGCGTAACTTTATTAATGTTGCCGATTGTACATAGAATTATATGGCTTTCAGTATCACCAAACATCTGTAATAAATAATACGATTTTTTACTTACCATCGACTTGTCGAAGTTGTTCATATTCGACATTTCCCGGTGGCTGGTTTTTCGAAACATTTTCGTCTGTCGGTTTGTTATGGGAAACATAAACAATGACACTTCCCATGTCCTTCGCCTGTTCCTCTTGCTCCAGTGTAAATGATGTTTCTTGTCGAAAAGCCTCCGCACTAATAACCTCGTTTTGAGCATATTCGCGAATAAGAGTTGTAGCTGAAAAGTAGAAAAAAATATGTAATTAATTTGAAGTTGCAAATGAGTTAGGCCTAAACCATGTTTACATTTATAAATCTTGAGAAAAACTGCACAGAACCCATCTGTATATATTTATAATACATAACACAATATTTTACTTACCATCGACTTGTGGAAGTATTTGATATTCAACATTTTCCGGTGACTGGATTCTCGAGCCATTCTCATCTATAGGTGTGTTATGGGGAGTCCCACTAATGACACTTGCCATGTCTTTCACCTGTTCGTCCTGCTCCAGTGTGCGCGGATATCCTTGGCGAAACTCCTCCGTACTAATCACATTGTTTTGAGCATATTCGCGAATAAGAGTTGTTGTAGCTGAAGAGGAGAAAAAAATCTGTATTTCATTTAAATTTGGCCTAACCCAAGTTCAGATTTATAAATCTTGAGACGAACTGCACAGAAACCATCTGTATATATTATAAATACATAATACACTTTTTTACTTACCATCGACTTGTGGAAGTATTTGATTTTCGACATTTTCCAGTGGCTGGATGTTCAAGCCATTCTCATCTATCGCTGTGTTATGGGGAGTTCAACCAATGACACTTGCCATGTCCTTTGCCTGTTCCTCCTGCTCCAGTGTAAGTGGAGATTCTTGTCGAAACTCTTCCGTACTAGTCATCTCGCTCTGTACACTTTCTGGAATAGGATGGGATGCTAAGCGAAACATAAAATAAAGGAATTAAAAAATATATATATACTTAAATCCTGACCAGGAAATAAAACTGCGTAGAAACTTGTCAAATTGTATTCAGATTATATTGCTTTATTAAAAAGTCTACTAAGGTACCCTGTGGGGCCGGTGTTTAAAAGAATGACCCCACTGCGTCTCTTCCCATGCATGTCGTAAAAGGCGACTAAGGGATATAAACAAGATGCCGTGCTAAAGGGCGACAGGCTCGCCACCTCTCACCTTGGCACCGTACTTCTACCCATTCATGCAGCAGTTGGGTCTTCGTGCCTTACATGCTGCTTGATATCTTGTCCGAATACCTTGCGAAATGTGGTGATCGGTGTTGTGCTGTAATTTACCGGAGTTCTTGCAGCACAACACCAATTGCTCTACTTACCCCGTTTGTCGAGATTCAGCGTGAGTGATATGTATGTATATGTATGTATCTACTAAGGTTTATTATTTTCCTGGTAACGCTGTAGACATCATTCAATAGGTAGATAACAACGATCTTGGGTCTTTCGGCATAGGTAGACTGTCGGCCCATTCTGAACAGAATACCAAGCCTTCTTGCACAAGCTGTTAGACTCACATTACAACTTGCAAATGGCCCATAAAGTTTAAAGGTACCGCATTGTCATAAATTAGTTGTGTGAAACGGGCGTAAGAACGAAAAATATACATATAAATGTAACATTGATTGAACTCCATGAAAAACTACTAACTTTTTTTATGCACCTCGATTTTATTAACGTATACAATCATTAAATCAAACTAAAATGTTAGTAGACATGCAAGTACCAAGATTAATTTTAAGGAGACTTACCATCGTTCTCAGTTAAAGCCAGCTGAATCATGTGCTTCCCTCGAATTCCTCGTTTCATCTTTTCGTTTCCAGTTACCTAATATTATTTAAAACACTACGCACATATTTGATCAACATAAAATAACTCTAGAATTTAGGAAAGTGCTCAGTGCGACTGTGCGCGAGATCCCTACTTTTCGACTGAGCGGCGTACACGCACAGAATGCGCGGGAAGTTGGGGCGTACCTGCAAGCGACCTTCTCATGCGACCGAGATAAGGAACGCGACCGTCCTTCCTGGAATTTCAGACACGGGCGTAAGGACATACGCCTTTCTGTTAATACAGCAATCTTAAAACCTAACTTCTCTGTAGGGCGTATGCGCTTACGCCCGTATGATGCGACCGTAACAATATGAAAACTACGCATTTTGTGACGGCGTATGAACATACGCCTAATTGTTATAACTTAGAACAAAACATACCGCAATCAGTTATTTTTGTATGCTCATAAGCCTTTCTGACGCAAAATATTTTTAGAAAGGTCGATTTGTTGTGGCGTACAGGTGCTTACGCCTATTTGTTCCAATTGATTAAATGTGAAGGTTACGATAAGTCCTTTAGTTTTTCATTATAATGACAAATTTCATGATTTTTAAAAAATACCACCTTTTGATATGTAGTAAACCCATACTCAGACTATCTGATTCTGAAATAATATTTTTTTGGAAAATCTGCACATACGCCCCTTTGATATGAGGCCCTCGATATGTAAAGTTTCGAGCCCTCTATTCTCTATCCCTGACTTCTTGAATAATATTCTCAGTCATGTCTTGCTTAAGTTTGCGATCTCTGACTTCAGTTCTTCGATGAGTTTAAACAGTTGAGGAACTTTGTAAATTTCTACCTAGTGTGCAGAAGAACATCAAAATTCTGGACTTCAGTGGTATTCATTCGCTGCACAAATACCATTTGCATCCATCAGACTGAATGGTCTCACTTCCCAGTGATTTTATGCACTTATAGCATGATAGATGATGCCCACACCACATCACACGGAACTCCAGAGTTTTGGAGAGTAGCTTCTTCGAATGTATACATATGTATGCCTGGGTTTTTTGCAACTTTGAAAATGAAATATAGCTGATGTGTGAAGTACAAAGCATGTGTATGTGACCGCAGTGCCAGCGCCGAAGCTGTACGTGCAGCTGAGCCCGGTGCGTGTGTGCGTGGACGTGGAGAGCGTGGTGTGGCTCGCCGCCTTCCTGCCGCACGTGGGGCAGGCGCTGGCGCACGCCTCTGCCGCTGCCGCACCCGACGCCGCCTACACCGACGTCAAGATGGAGGCCATCATGCCCAAGGTACTGCTCTAATGTATAACTTGTCTCCGATAGCACAAAATATTTAAAAAATACAGATACAGTTTGAGCACTTGATTTTTTGTAACCTGGAGGGCTCGCATCGTGCAACACCTTGAGCATTCGCCACGGTACAATCGGTAGAACACACATAACCATCGTATGTATCTACTAAGCTTTATGGTACCTTGATTCCTGCGATCGTTTAACAGATTTACTGTGCGGCGCTGTATTCTATTTATAGGTTTGGAAGAACTGTCTGACCTTATTTTGTTTCATTGAAGTCGGTTTGACGTTGAACTCTATCGGAAGATCTCAATGTCTGATGACTATATCGTCTATCTAAAGTAAAGATACATGCCGAGGAGAGTATCTAATGGTGTGTCCCCGCTCGCACGTACACAAATGTCCTAGGATGACCATACATATTACCTTATATTTTCCAAAAAAAAAAAAAGAAGTTTATTCGTGTTTTTGTCAAAATAAATTAGTTCTTGGTTATTTATTCAGCATCGTATGGTCTAGGAGGTAGTGAAAAGAAAACGTGATTTTGTTTTGAAAATGATTATGCATGATTAAGAATTTGTCAGTCTGGCAACTGGGAGGCGTTGCGTTCAGAAATGGATGGATGTCTGTAGATGTGAATAGACCTTTACTTGTACTTTTACTCTTTCGAGCTACTGTAAGCATTCAGAAAGTATTGTGATTGACTGTGCGCCGATCTCGCCTTCCTCACAACGTGCGGGAGCTTGCCAAAATCCGTACAAGCTGCACTGTTTGTCATCTCTACATTCCTGTGTGTGTGTGTACAGGTGATGCTGAAGGGAGCCGCGGAGCACGTGGCGCAGCAGAGACCGTCCGCGCGAGCTGCAGCTGTGCGCTGCGCGCTGCGCGCGCCTCCCTTACCAATGTGCGGGAGCCCGCCAAAGTCAGTACAAGCCGCACTGCTCGTCATCTCTACATTCCTGTACGTGTTTGTGTACAGGTGGTGTTGGAGGCGGGCGCGGAGCACGTGGCACAGCAGAGAGACCGGCCGTGCGAGCTGCAGCTGTGCGGCACGTGCGCCTCCTCACCAGCGTGCGCAAGCCCACCACAGCCGGTACTAGCCGCACTGTTCGTCATCTCTACCTTCCTATGTGTGTGTGTGCAGGTAGTGCTGGAGGCGGGCGCGGAGCACGTGGCGCAGCAGAGAGACCGGCCGCGCGAGCTGCAGCTGTGCGCCGCGCGCGCCTCCCTCACCAACGTGCGGGAGCCCGTCACAGCCGGTACTAGCCGCACTGTTCGTCTTCTCTAAATCCTACTCACTTTCACACTCTGTTCAAACACATAGAATTACACATTTATTCTAACAAATTTTAGTATAATTTGACCAAGCGAGTGAGCGCGAGCAAAGCGAGTGTCTCCGTTATAGTTTGGGCAAAAATACCTTCGTATGTTCAGCGGCAGATGTCCGGCTGTTCTCCTTTTAAAGGGCTCATTTCTCAACCGATTCTCGTGAACTTTTGTGAGGAGGTAGGTGCCATATCAGCGCTTCCCTTAATTCCAGCCGGCTATTCTGAACTGGACGGAAAACGCGAACTATGTTTCATAGCCGCTTCGACTGACCTTCATCCCTTCATTCAGTGCGGCGGTACCAACCTGGGCGGGTTTAACCCTACCACCATGTAAGGAGAGTGAAGGGACCTACAGTTTAACGTGCAGCAAATGTGATGTAAGTTTCAATATAAAAAAAAAAAGGTTCAAGTGTATGTCACTTGAATTTGTCAAAATATTACATTTTGCATCTTACATCTGGTTTGATTATATTATACGCCCACGAAGAAGAGCCGGCAAGAAACTTCGCAGGGTTTTTATTTTAAAAGTCTTTCTTTGTTGAGACAAGGTACTAAAAAGACACCGCTTACATGTTATAAAACCACTGTTTGAGAGCTTGAATTCTGTTATTCCGTATAATTACTTAGTAATTGACGATTTAAATGGTTTATAGGTAATTTTTTTGTCGATTAACTTTTTGTAAATTGTTCAAAATGGCAGAGTTATGGGGGTTAAATGGATCGGGGGTGTGAGTAATAAATGTGCTCCCAGTGGGGTTCGAACCCGCACCTCCCGCTTGAGAGGCGTGTTCTTGCCCGCTCGGCTAATCTGACACTTCTCACGTACCGTAAACAACACATTTTTTGCTACTTTGTAATGTCACTGCACTTTATAAATTAGTGAAAGTTATTAAGAATTCTCTAGTATATATTACATGTATAAATTATTTACTTACTATAATGTGTATGTTTATGTAAGTATATGCTTATTATTTTTTATGTATTATTATTTGGTACATTATGAATATATTTGGACATATAATTTTCTGTCATATTGGTATATGTATTGATTGATATATACAGATAGATATTGGTTAGGTATTTATGTAAATGTATTTTTAAAATTAACCCTAATTTAAATGCTTCATTGTTTACGCCTACTTATGCTGTCCCCACCCCAAAGGTTGGCTATATAAGAGTGCTATGATAGCATTAAGCCTACCTTTTTGTTAGTTTTTAGTAAGCGTGACAATAAATAAATAAATACAAATACAAATTAATTCTTAAATAACTCTATTAGGTCTAGTGTACCCAGTTTTTATACACAGCTCACTCGACGGTTAGTCCTACAGTCCTACCCTAACGCCAGGTCGTCCGCTCGCGAGGTGCACGTGCATATCTCTTCAATAATATTTTATATTGCTCATTTAACGAGCGCTCGGACAAGCGAGCGGCGGCATTGGAGTTATGTTGACACGTGTAAACATCAGGGTGTTGACTATTTTTACATTGATGACTTTGTTCGCTACAATGTTGAACGCGGGAGTTATTCGTCATAGCTCTATTAAATAACACTATAAAATACTTTACTGAGTTTTTATTTTTTTAAACAATGTAACATTTGAGGTACTCTTCTCGTACGTGTCCTTTTATATCTGTATGTAGGCATGTTTTTTTTATTGAGAGCGTGACATCATATGGCGCCGAGCCACCCAGAAGGTGGCTGACGCCCATGCACATTCGGTTTTAGCGAGAGGTTGCGAATGCCATACCGGTCTGACAGTGCCTATTCCCGCCCCTCTTGAAGGACTCGAGACTATACATGCAGGGAAATATCTGGGCAGGGAGAGCGTTCCAGAGTTTACCGGTTCTGTAGATGAAAAATCTGCAGGACCGATTCGTACGCCGGTTTTACCGGTTTTCTGTACGTATTATGTTTTGTCCTCATAACTCAATAACGGCTTAACCAATTTCAATGATTCTACTGTAAATCTTGCCCGGAAGGAAACATTACATTTTGTGAAATAACGCAATATCTTTCTTCTTCTTTCTTTCTTTTACAGCCATTTTATTCGCCCCACTGCTGGGTACAGGCCTCTCTCATTTACATTATATGAGAGGATTTTAGT
>WYDE02048827.1:0-18450 GCA_009867175.2 Adela reaumurella | reverse complement strand
AGGTGTTTAGGCTGACATCACTGGTACCAGAAAACTGATTCATTAGGTGATGTAGCCATCCGTGTCAGTTTCAATAAAAACAAAAACAAAAACAAGAGCAAAAACAAATTTGTATCGAAGAAAGCAGGGTTGAGTGGGAAAGTGGATGGAAGTGGGAAATTGGGTGGGCTGCGGAGTAGCCTAGTTGGTGAGCCTCTTACTCGAGAGATCGTGAGTTCGATACCTGGTATGCGCACAGTTTATCCGAATTTTAAAATCTCGGTTAAAATTTGAGTTAAAAATTACAAGTCAACTCGGCTAAGGAAAACACTATGAGGAAACCTATACGCTAACAATACGATTGTGTTGTAGTGTATAAATGTGTACTGAAATAGCTTGCCTCCGGCAGTAAGGCCACCTTCTGCTAAGCAGATCAGTGTTTTTTTTAAAGAATTTTTAAAATTAGGATTAAAGCCTGACTTACCTAAGATCGTAACACCGAATTAAAAATTGAGTTTTTTAAAATAAATTTGAATTGAATTTATGAATTTTAGCAGTAATTAAAGTTTTTTATATATGTATATTTACCTAAGTGTTAATTCGTATGTCGTAGCCAGAATGGATTATAGAATTGACGATATCATGAAAGTATCAATCATATCATGAAATGATTGATTTTTTCAAGAAACAATCAATTCTACTATCTGACCACGACACATACGACTACATCAGGTAGACTCTAAGTATTGTCTTTGAGCTCTAAAGTTTTGTCTTCGTGTCAGATACTTTTTAAGGAGTTTTATCATTACCGTGCTTATATTATGAATATTGATTTTACAGGTATTAGGCCCAAAGTTGATGGAGAATAGGAAACCGTTCGAGCTGAAGACTGTGCTGATATGGTACAATCTCCTGCAAGTTATATTCAGCATATGGCTGTTCTACGAGGTACACTTGATTTTTTACATTATTAGTAATAATTAAACATAATATATTTACAATACTTTTCAAACTAACGCGGTCGTTTAACAACATTTTGGAAACTTCCGGATCGGATTGTGTCGACGTTTAGAACAGAGTGTCCTGTTCTGATTTTTGTTATGTTATCATCCCATCATGGTTGGCTCTCAACTCTTATGTCAAACATCGTGAACCGTGATGCGAGCCAAAGTCACCTCAGTCCTTACGGAGTATAATATTGCGCCGCGACAAGACGTAAGTACCACGACGGTACTTACTTCCCTTTTTCATTTCACCTACACTGAACTTGACGTAAAACACGTACTATTTACATAGCCTTTTCAACCATCCTACATTCAGTACGCTCGCACCGAACCGGTCGTGTAAACCCTACCACCTAATTAGGAGTGGAAAGGATTTCCTCATGGTGTTTTCCTTCACTGGAGATACTGTGGATACGTTAATGCAGAGGCCTTGAAAAGTACACTCGCACAGAGGATCGATCCTTCGATCACAGCGCGCCAGCAGGAGACTAGCGCACTGCGCCAGCCCGCCCGCTTAAAACTTGAGGAGATTTTTTATTGTCGATAATTTAATGACTGACATAATCGATAAAATTTAATGTGTAGAATATCTTATTCATAAATATAACTAAATATTATTATTTTAGCCTTTCGATGCCATTTACATTTCACTAATAATACATTACGTATACACGGAGTGTCAGATTGGCCGAGCGGGCAAGAGCACGCCTCTCAAGCGGGAGGTGCGAGTCAATCCTCACTGGGGGGAGCACAATATTTATAACTTTAGAATTTGTGCTAAATGGCCGCTGACACTCCACGGTATTTCAAGGTGAAGGAAAACATCGTGAGGAAACCCACTTCCAAGCCGGTTGGTCACCGTGGAAGTGTATGACTAAGATCCTCTCATATAATGTAATTGAGAGGGGCTTGTTTGTACCCAGCAGTGGGGCGAATAAAATGGCTGCAAAAAGAATGCACAACTTTCTGAATTCATAGAGAAGTATTGGCATTAGTGACCATCTAAAAAAATATAAAACAAAAATTGGGGTGGAAAATAAATAATCTGGATATCGACAACAGCGCCGCCTACCGGGTCCAACTATAGCTAAGAATCATCCAGGTGACCCCATAAGTACAAAAACAAAATTTCATCAAAATGGTCAAGCTGTTTAGGAGAATTACGAACACACGCACAGCGGAATTTTATATACACAGTATGTATTGGATACATGCATTTATGATATAGAATACAAGCGGCTACTCCAGGAGGTCGTGCGGCGGACGAAACACACAACTTGTGCATTAATCGGCGACAAGCGCGCGGTACTTCCGCGGATAGCAAGGGCGCTTCTAGACAGTTTCCAATTCAGTGAGTTTACCACTCGAAAGACGCTGTGCATTCAATTACAAATACGGTTGCTCGAAACCTGTATTCATCATTGCGTACAAGGGTTGGCTGCTAGACTTTGCCTAATGATAAAAAAGTTCGCATTCGGCTACGGAGAAATAATACAAAAATAAATTTTAAGTAAATTATAATCCTTTATTTTTTTACAAAAATTGACCGAACAGTGCGAGATTTCTAGTACGTTAAACTTTGCATTAAGTAGACACAGAGCTGTCCCTCTAACACATATCTAATTCACCTGTTTCCATAAGCAACTGAAATGCGGGCGTTCGCCCGACTCCATCCAATATAACATATAAAATTAACAACACGGCTCGATGAACTAAATTTGTGGGCGTAATACATTTCTCTTAAATAAAAATTGTCTACGAAAGATACATTAATATTACGAAAAATCTAAATAAACTAAATACATTCACTCGGTTTGTCAAACAAAATTTGTAATGCAACCGTACTGTACACTCTATACGTAAACGAACTATAGTTTTACAGTAAACATTGTTTACAATTGCACTTTTGTCAGCTGTTACTATTACTTATTGACATACATACGGGGAAGGCGGTCTCCAAGAGCTTTTGTTAGTTCAGTTTGACAATTTGAGCCTGAACTAGGTAAACAAAGTTGATGTAAGGGCCAGTTTTCCTATAACTACTGGCTGAGAGGCAATGAAATGAGATAATTGCTGCCCTCTCTGTCAAACTCACTCTCTCACTAGGTAGCGACTGAACCCATTGACTGCAAACTACAAGATAACTGTGCTCTACCGTGCTAACATTACATGAGTGAGTGAAGGGACAATGCCACGATTTCAACCAATCAGACTTGACGTGTCAAGTGCGTTAACACTTACGACTGGTTGAAACCTCTCCACTCACTCGAGTGATATTAAGCCGGTAGTAGGACTGGTAGTTTGTATGGTAGGTGCCAAATAGATATATTTTAGTGCTTCAAAGGAGTACAGACTGACACACTTATCTTGGCAACTGGGGGTGGCGCTAGCGTCGGGTGCGTTGTTGGAAATTTCAAGATGGCGGCGGGTTCGGGGTAAGACTTGTGTATAGTTACAGTTTCTGCCGTCTGGCAAGATAAGCGTGCCAATCTGTATTTGTGAAAATATGAATACCTTGGTGTCCCAGCAATCGTTTCAATTTATAGTTGGAATCTCGAATAAGACAGAATAAAAAGTATTATAATAAATTTATTTATATTTTTTTAAATTTTTGTTTGTATGGTGGCAACGCGGTTCAAGACCATAGATGACTTGGCAGCCAATGGGTTAAATGGCCCTCTTAGTCAGAATTACAAGCGATGAACTGTTCTGCTATTTGAATAATACGAGGTGTTCAATAAGGCATTTAAACTCTTCATCGCCAAGCACACCTATAGGTGCCGATGTAAATCGACATATTAAATGAACTGTTTAACCTAAACAATCTAACCTCTTCATTTAAGCGCACGTATAGGTGCTAGCTCAGCGGTCAAAGGGTTAAATTAATCAAATTGTTGTGTCAAACACTTATGTTCATTTCTCCCTAACATTTTCTGACACTTAGTGCACCCGTCGATCTCACCGGAAAGCCAGCGACCTCGCCAATCTGGTAGCCAGATACCTAAGTTTGTAATTGTACAACTGTGCTGTACAATTGCAAACTTAGGTTTCTGGCTACCCGGCTGGTGATGCGGTAAGAGGGCACGTAGTGTTTAATTTTCAAGGGAATTCTGAAGATTAAACTACGGACGACACAGTTAAGCTGCAAATTCATGCGTCGATTGAGTCGAAATCTCGCAAAGAAATATTAGTAGAAGGTCGCAACTATAATATAAGTTTTATTACTCACAACAATTTAAGCGCGAAACTAACGTCTCCCTGCAACATTTACACCTATTCTCGCTATCCCTAGACAGAACCATCAGCGATGGAGTATCTTAAATATAATTCGTCCAATAGAGAAATAACAGAACCAATATGAATAATCATCTTCTGTCAAAATGCAAACTCTTTCATGGAAACTCGTAAAACGACAAAAACAATTATGGGGTTTAAAGAAAAAAAGGCTCGAAATTATAATTACAATTTATTTTTAACTCATTTCGTACGTGTTAAGATATAGTTGAGTGGAGATATTCCAGAAAAAAAAAATCTGCAACATCAGATTTGTAGTTAGCGACGTGAATATAACTAAAATAAATACTTACTAAATAAAAGTAAACCTCATACTCCTAAAAGCATGTTTCTAAATAAATATTCTTATTAGAAGAAATGCTTTTTGTCGCATCCGCAATAATTTTATTTCTCTTAATCGGAACGATCAAACTAAATTCGCTTCAACTGTAAAGTAGTATAAAAGAATGCTCTTTACAAATTACACATCTCTAAATTATGTAGAATTTATATAAAAAAAAAATATGTAGAAAATGTAACAACAAGAAATTTTTACGAGGGGTTAAGATATTAATAATGCTATTCCGATCCCCTCGGCTACTTAAAATTCCTCGTTGGATTTTCAAACACTCTAGAAGATGAATCTGGCTTCTGTGATGAAGAAAGTGATAAAAATTATGTTTGTAATTTAAAAAAAGGGCATCTTCTTGAGTGTATGAAATGAGCCAACAGAGCGACGCAGGCTACCCCGAGATATAAACAGACATCATTGCAACACGGAACCACTCTAGCTACTTCCTCTGCCTATAAACATCTCACATTACGATTAACATTACTTTAATCCCACTTTCAAATAATAAATTTATCATTTAGTACAAGTACACGGTTCCAAATATCGAAAATAAGTTATTATTAAACTTACAGCAAAAGAAACATAATTTTTGATTTACATAAATATAATTCTCTTAGACGATCTAGGTAGCGGGACAGGCCCGCGAGCGAGTCTGAGGCCCAGTTCCAGTTGCGCCGTCGCGAGTCAATATTTCTAATGAATATTTCTTTCTAATACTGAATACACCAGCCAATGTTACACATACTGCACGACTCTACGACGCCCAAAACTGAAGACCTCGCTCTCTCCCACCGAGCAAAAAGACAACAGCCACTAATACAACGTAATAGGTGATCTAGAAACCAAAGATGAAACTCCACAATATAACAAAAATAAAAAGAAAAAAAAAACAATAGTATCATTATTCATTGCCCAACAACCCATTGTGACACAAAGTGTTAGTGTTTCTGTACAAAATAATTTCACCGCATGCGATAGCTACCCGACCGCTCCCTCCTTCTTAACTTAAAATCTCCTTACGCTAAGAAAAGAATCCGTACGCGTCCGCCGACCTCCGAGGTTCGGCCGACGGACACCGCTCTCCTTTATAGCGAAAATATACGAGTCCGTAAACCTATCTCTTCACTATCCGTACGCTACGTGTTAATTAAACATTAATCAGATTTATGCAACAGTGTAACTTACAACCGATGAACCGCAAGCGAAATGACAGTTACATACTTAGTATTTTTTTACATTCGGATTAATTCTATTTACATGCACGCACACTTCACTCGCCGAGGTCCATCTGGAGCGCCTTCACCGCGCTCTCCGTCTCGTCCTCGAGCGGGTCCGCCGCCGCGTCCTCCGCGTCGTCCGCGCTCGCCTCGCCCTCCCCCTCCTCCACCGTCACCGGCTCTGGAGCCGCCAGGTCCGAGTCCTCTTCCGGCAGGATGGATTCCGTAACCGTCTCCGCGGCGTCCACCGGTATAACGTCCTCTACAGTGGTCTCCTCTGAGAGCGGATCCCTCAGGGATTCCGTCGCAGAGTCCTCGTTGTGCAAGACCTCCGCGTCCGTGGAGGACTCCTCCTGCTTGTCGGGCGGCTTGAGGCGGCTCTTCAGGTACTGTCGATGCGCATACTTGTTGAAGCGCCTCTTGGCCATGAAGAGCGTGGCGACGGTGCGCGGGGCGAGGCGCGCGGCGGCGGCGCGCGACGTGATGCCGCCGCGCTTGCAGTAGTTGCACGTGTGGTCCAGCACGTTCAGCGGCGCGCCCGACGCTCTAACACAGTCTGCGGCACACAACGCACATACACATTACCATTATGGGGAGACGCCGACTCCTACATTCCAATCACATACAAATCTGTCAAAAAGTCATATGGGATGCACGTCTACAATGAGTCGGCTTGGTTTTATATGGAAAACAAATTCGCGCCCCTAATGGACTCAAGAAGTTTCTTGAATACGAGACCTAAGCTCAGACTGCTGCTGCTTGAAAAGTTCAACAATAATAAATACACTGCAGTAAGTTGTAAAATTGTCTTTCTAATATGACAAACATACGAGTAACTCATTGTTTTGTCCAAAATTGTCAAATAGGAACCTTCATTATCAACAAATTATTGATTGAACATTTATATCAATTATGTATTGTATAGTTTGTATGAATAGTCTGTAGAATGAAAGAAGAACCAGTATATAACCAAGCTTCAAGCGGCTGGCCAGCGAAATTCATTACATAAAAGCACACGGATTCTCCAGATACATTTCATTGGAAATATGGAATTCTAGGATAAGGAAAAGTATACCTACCTTATAATATTTTCACTACCCTTACACCATACCAGTCATGCTTCATGTAAAACCGAAATCTATTGTTACCCCGAACCACACTCCCCAACCGTCTAACACCGCTCACTACATTAGCAAACATATACAAGCTTTCTGTCAAATAACCACAGAGGAAAGCAGACGGAATTGTATCGAACAAGTATTGTCTGTGATAGTGATGAATGCAGCACTCATGGAGCTCAACCGAACATATCCAAGCCCACTGCAGGTAGAACAGGAGTTTAGCGGAGTGTGAGACTAGTGAGTGGCTCGAGCCCTCGTGACGAGCCATCGTCAGATAGAGCGCTCTAACGTAGCAGTAAGTACGCTTGAGGTGGCGTGGAGGAGAAAGTGGCGTGGTTACCACCACTGTACTACCGCACCCCTCGCACCATTCCCCCATACCGCAGGGGGGCTCAATGCTACATTGGAGTGCTCTAGTCTGCGTTGACTGTTGCGTGGAGTGGAGTAGACTAGCATCACGCTCAACCTCCCTCTCTATACCGATCCAAACACAGAATATGATAAAGTACGAAAAGCAGATTAACGTTGTGTTATTTACAGTTTGTTAAAATCAAAATGCAACATGCAAAATAACCTATAAAATATATATCATAAACATACTGGTATTGCAATAAATAACATATTGGTGCACCAATTATGCAAAAAATACCCAACAAACCCAAAAAAAGCCAATGATTATGGTTCTAGAAGCAACACAGAATCAACAAAAACAAAAATTCACCCACAATGTCGTCAAAAAAGTCAGCTCACATAAACACTTCTTTGATGACATAAATACTAAAATCTACGTCAGAGGCGCCGCTACCACAATCTTTCTTATACTAAAAACCCGAGAATCGAAAGAAAAATTGTTATTAAAGTGTTTTCTTCTATTTTGTATTGGACATGAATAGACGTTAAAAATACGAATAATGCATAATTATGGAACAAGACTTTCATCTTCTTGATTCTCGGCTTCATATCATAAAAAAATTATGGTGGAATGACAGCCCGCCAAATAGTTTGACGAATTTTGTATTATGGAACAGTATTCCAGCATTCCTACTGCTATACAGCTGTTTTGAAGCTAACATTTCCTAATACAAAACTACAAACATAACAAATTTCAGGTTTTATCAGGACACACTCAAAGAACAAATGTTTCATGCAAAAGTTGACAGTTTGTGTTAAATGTGGTGCCCAACGAGGGTCCACAAGCCACATTCTGCCATTCTACATAGAATAAACTGAATACCAACCATTCAAGAAACATTCGTCAAACAAAATGGCTTCAATTTAGGAATACACTCATCCCTCATATAGCGCATGGGTTTAATATATCGGCCTATACATTACACTGAAGGAATCCTTTCTTGATGTGTGAAAGCTTGTGTGCCAATTCGACTCAAATAATATTAATATTTGTATTGGTTTGCTATTGGGAAAAGCAGACGTATTGCTAAAGGCAAATAATCCAGTCAACCTTATACACACTTATTAAGAGTGCTAATGCATACAGGTTTATTTACTGTTTTCTAACTTTTGTATCATGCGGAAATGCACATATCAATATTCATTATAAAGATATACGTGCATGCCCAGTGCAAGATTCCAACTCACGTCGTTATAAACTATAATTTTTAATTAAATCATTACACCTTTTAGAATGGAATCCCAGTCATTTATGAAATAAATAAATATAGTTTTTCTTCTTAGCAGAAGGCGGACTTATTGCCAGAGGCAATCTCTTCCAGTCAACCTTTATACACTATAACACATTCGTTTGTTAGCGTATAGGTTTCCTCACGGTGTTTTCCTTCACCGCGGTGTATTGTAATTTTGCACACAAATTTTAACCAAATTGAAATACCGAATCGTACAAAAAATATAGAGAAACCGATTGCGATATAGAGAGGACGAGAGTACAGGAGGAGAATGGAGTAAACGAAGGAGGACTAGAGGGTTGCGACTAGAGGAAGCGTACGAGACGTACCTTGGTGGAGTTGTCTATCGCACAACTTGCAAATGACGAGCTGCATGGTGCCCTTGGGTCCGATGAAGGAGCGGTCGCATAGCGGGCAGTAGCGACCGATGCGATACGCACTACACACGCACACACGCACACACAACCACCGGAACAGAAACACACCATTAGTACACGCACCCAACGACGCGCAAGCTAGATTGCCCCTCTTCAATTGAGAAATGCCTGGTAGTTTTTTTTTAAAGAAAACCCAACACCCACCAACCTACTCCAATTAAATGCGTAAATTAGTGTGCCAGTGCATTCTGCTCTTTCGCTAAGTCAATATTTGAAATTTCTGCCCTACTGCCACACCACCGCTTGATCTACTATGGACAACCTGTGTTTCACCCCGCCACAATTACCCAACTGCAGGTTTGCGATGCCCGAGGTATGGTTACATCCCCGGGTTGTCTATAAAACTCTCCGATACTTCTCTCAAATAGGTCCGACGGTATTCCAGCGATTCTACTTAAGAACTGTGCTTCGCACATGACTGTACTGGCTCGCCTGTTCAAAAGATCCTAGTCATTCAGTGTAATGCCTTTTTGCTGGAAGGAGCCTCGGTACAGCCGGTTCCCAAGAAGGGAAACCGGCGATCCCTTCAAACTACGCCCTATTGCAATAACCTCAATTATTCTTTGTAAGGTTACGGAGCGTATTGTCAATTCTACCCTCATGGCGTACCTGGAAGAACACGAAGGCCTCAGCGACAAGCAATATGGCTATCGAAAGCAGTAGTCGACTGGTTATCTTCTAGCGTACGTCAAAGATGGGCAGGAATGATTGACAATTTTCTGGAATCGTTGACTGGCGCATTGGATATCTCCAAAGCGTTTTATCGCATCTTGCACCATGCCCTCCCCGGCAAGCTTCCGGCCTACGGTATACCTTCAAAAATCTGTACCTTGATCTACAGTTTCCTTAACAAGTGTTTTTGTTACTCTTGACGGTGCTTGTTCGATCGACTACTCGATCAATGCTGGAGTTCCACAAGGGTCAGTATTGTCGCCTACACGTTCCTCATATAAATTTATGATATGCTTTCACTCAACGACAGTACATTACACGATGTTTTTGTTGCCAGAGTTGACGTGGCACTTAACAGAGTATCTTGTTGTAAATTTGGTAAACTTCAACATTAGTAAAATGCAGGTGTTGTGCCTTTTCTACCAGGGCGGACCCTTTTCCCCTCCAAGCGACATTCCTGGGCAGCCAAGTCCTCAACAATGACCACCTGGACGTCCTAGGCGTGGCGCTGTGTAAGGATGTTTAATTTTGGTAATTTTTGTAGTCCAAAGCAAAACTGGATCCCAAAAACTCTGAATGTTATACCAATCACGGCAATTTTTCACATCGGCACATATCCTGGTGCTATATAAAGCCCAAATAAGAACGGTGATGGAATACTGCAGCCACCCGTGTGAAGAAGCCACAGAGGACCTTCTTTCGGCCTTGGATTCCATCCAACGACGTGCTTTTCGTCTTAAAGGTGACCCACCCCCATACGAAGGAACTGAAATATTGGCGCATTGTTGGCTCACTGATGGGAACTTATATTTTATAGATATTTTGGTCTTTGCTCTGAGGAACTCGCTACCCTTATTCCACCCTCGCAATAAGGTATTGAGCTAGCTTGCAATGGCTTCACCGAACATATCCGGGCCCATTGGCAGTAGAAAAGGGTGTCCATCAAGGTCGGGACCAATGGGTGGCGCTGCCAGACTTCATCATGCACTATGTTTCTGCTCGCTGCAAGCCCTCTTTAGCTAGTCTCCAATAACCAGAACGTGGAGAATTATTATTGCCTGTTTGCCTCGACCGCCCTCTCGCTACCTATCCATGTACTGTAGGATGCCTCCAGTGACGCTTTTTAAGCTTTCTCCACGTATGAGCCTAACGTCGATATTGGCACGCCTAGATTCTTGTAAAGACTAGGAATAGTGGCCTCTCTCAAGTAGTATTTTGCATCCACATAGCAAGTGCTTGGCAGTGCCTATGAATTCCTTACACGATGGGAATATACTATTTGTATATTTTCACCATCGAACCAGGTTACTCGGGTCTGGGAGAGTAAGTTGGAATGCATTTAAGTAGAACTTAAGAAGCTCAGGGGACCAGTTGTATATCATGGATTTCCACTTAAGCGCAGGAGGGATGCAGAAGTCACCCATAGTTAGCCAGTCATTCTGCATTTCTAGGTTCAAGGTGTGCAGTTTGGAACCTTGCTCCATGTCCTCCTGAGCAAATCCTTTCAGAATTTATTTATCAGACTATGCCGTCTCTATAGCAAGTCCAGATCTATTGATGCGAGCACCAACCTGGAATTATTTGTAGAAGTCGAGCTTTGATTCTAACTAACTTCATGTGATAGCGATGTGTTGGGTAAGGCTTGAATGGCGCTATCGTTGGAGTCCTTGAGAATACATTGTTTCACTATTCTTGCCTTTCGATAGAATGTCGGCGCCTTCTTAATATTCAGTCCAAAATTATGGTAAAGCAAAGGTGGAACTGGCTTCCGGTGGATGTCTTTCCCTACTATTATAACCTGAATACCTTCAGATTGTATTATAGTAAGTAATGTTGGTTTCAGTCGCGCGGGAGAGAACGAACGAAACTTTCCATTCTGGAAGTGTATGAGGAAGATTCAATATGTCCAGATTAATCCCACTAAAATTATGATAATGAGGGAATAGGTTTCTATTAGACATTCGTAGCAGGCAGAAATCTGATTGAAGAGTAACAATAACAAAAGCTTAATGTTAGTATGCGCCTCAAGAATTTTCTATAAACTCTAAAATATGCCCCATTTCTGTTAGACACGTTCCGACAGAAAACACAAATCTTATATTTAAAAAAAATTATAATGACGAACCAAAAAAAAATACACAAAAGCCCAAAAGCTGAATTGAAAAGCCGTGTTGAATAAAAATCCCAAAAACAAAATTATATCGCCCTAAACACGCGCACATCGTTCGTACATCCGTCACCTCTTATTACCTGACGAGGAGACAGAACTAGACCAGGATCCTATCGTTGGCACCGCTCACCGACGTTCCACAAAGTATCCGACCATGCATGTTGCGTCACATCGAATGGGACAGTATTGCGGGGCCTACGCTATGGGATACCATTGATGATGTGACAAAGCGGAGTCGAGAACAAACATACGGAAGGAAGAGTTAAGTGATGTGTTAGTCGGCATACATGAAATGGAGATGAGGCAGTCTATTGTCCTGATGCCAGACGTCTCAATTTTTTACTCTCTCGAGGTGAAAGCAGTGTTGTCAGATATTTTAGCCTTACTATCGACCAGTTAAAGTGTGACAAATTAATTTGATTAAAAAAATTATGGTTAAAGTCGAGCATATCATAGAATTGCTTCGCCTCATCGTATATTTGATGGTGATTATTTGGATTTTCTCGTAGGTAGGTCAATTGGCGATCGATCTGGCAACACTGGGTGAACGCGTGTCGAACGGAAAAAATATGCGCGCAGTCGTCAGGACAATACGAGACGCATGAGACACACAGATAATATCGAAAAAATCCAACCTGCATTTCTGCTCTACTCTGTTTGTTTTCCAAAAATGTCTCATCATATTTTCGGTTCAATCTATGAATAAAAAATTTATTTATTTTTCAGCTCGAATGAGATACGGCAGTTTGTCTCACGGTACGGTTGCCATGCTGCAGGTGGAGATAGCTTTTCTCTTAGAAATATTTCCCAGCAATAAATAAATAGAAAATATATGAAGCAAAAAATTAATAATTACATCGGGCTTCCAATGAAAATTTTATCGAAATAAGAATGAAATTCCCAAAATAATTTATGGATATTTTGATTAACCTGTGTGTGCAGTTATATGTGAACGAGTGACGAACAGTAACATTTATGTTGATGGTGAATTCAAACTACAAATATTTGTACGAGTATTTAATATTGTTGGCCCAATTCAAACGATAGTTAATTAACACTTTGGGCCAACATATTAAATACTTAATTTGAGTCTCCCCTGTCTTAGTTGACCCAAAATATAGAAGTGCCTTAAAACTGATGGAACATGAGTAATTGTGCAAAATATATTCCCAATTTTTCACTTCCAAAAATTTCAAGGCGCATAGCCACTTTGGACGATCAGCTCGAATCTCACCCTCTAAAGCCCCGTTTATCTAAATTTAGTGGCCTAATTAGTGAGTTAGGCGCAGCCGCGGTGCCTCCTAATTATTACACTAACTGTGCCAACTGCCTGTGCACCAGCCTGAATTCGGGTTCTAACTCATTTAGTGCTCTGAATTTAGGGTAATGTAAAGAGAGCTTAAGGAGATTCAATCTGATCGTCGTAAATACGCCTTTAGATATAAAATGTTAATATGAAAATAAAACATTTACTAAAAATTACACTTGGTAATTCTTCTGTGCGACACGGAGAAACCACACATGGCACTGCACACACAAGATAATATACGTGTCCGCTAAGATCTATTAAAACGTGGTCTTTTACTTTGAGATAAAACTTCTCACATATATCACGTTTTTTTTAAATTTATAGCCGGTCGGCGTTTCACTCCAGTCGTGCTCGTATCATTGACAGAGGCGAAAAGAGCGCGTGGTCGAACACCACGCAGACTCAACTAGTGCTCGTTGACCCTACTTTTGAAGCTCATGAGTGGTTAGGAAATAGTTTAGTTCTATTTGTTGGATCATTTGTGCGACTTATGTTTCAAATTATGTAAACTTTCAATTTGAATTTTGGAAATTTTCTTTTCAATTTGTAACAAAGATCATTTACTTCTCCAAACGAATGTATGAGTAGACGCTGGTAGACATTCGGCGCTGATTATTGAGTGCAAACACCACTCTTACTCTCAAAGTAAAAGACCACATTTGAGACGACGATATCCCATAGGAAAGTGCCATATAGCTACTTACCGGGCGCACGGCGTACAAAGCGAGTGTGAGTATATCCTGGCGGCGCCCTTCTTCATCTGGTGGTGCCACTGGTCGGGCTGTTGGCCGGCAATGGGGGCGCCGGTGCCGCTCATCTCTGAGGAGCCGGGCGCGCCGACGGCGCCGGGCGGGCCGGAGGGCGAGCGTGAGCCACAAGACTTGCACACGGCGCACTCCGTGCAGTGCCACCGGCCTGAGCGCACACAAACACATAACTTGGTATACACACACACCACTGAAGGAAAACACGGTGAGGAAACCCTTCCCGCTCCAAACTAGGAGATAGGGTTAACCCGACCGAGTCGGTACCACTGCACTGAATGTAGGATGGTCGAAACGGCTATTTTAATAGTACGTGTTTTCTGTAAAGTTCAGTGAAGCCGGACTGAAAAAGGGAAGTACCCTGTCATGGTGCCATAATCCATAAGGATTGAGGTGACTTAGGCTCGCACCTCGGTTCACGATAGTGACATAAGAGGTGAGAGCCATCCGTGATGGCATGATAACATAAAAAACTTATAATACGGGCTTTGTCTTTTCGTCCGCCTTTTAGCTGGTATGGTGCCTCTGTGTGCGTCGTTTCGTGAGGCACTTTGAATGCTTTCTCAAAATCTAGATATAAATCTAGATAACAACAATGGGAATTTTATAGTTGCACAGTTTGGTCCAATTGTCAAGGCAAAGTTTGAGGTTAGAGATAGTTGAGCAAACATCATAGACAAGAAGCACCCTCGGCGAGATCTTCCGCGCAGCATTAAAAAGAATAAAATTCATATTTATTCATAATGATTGAGAGAACATGTTTGCTCACCGGTGGGTACTTTCTTGATACCGACGCAGTAGATGTGGTAGCCGCGGTCGCACAGGTCGCAGAAGAGCATCTTGTCGTCGTCGGCGGGGCGCTGGCACGCGTAGCAAGACTTGCACTCGGCACAGACCCACGCGTAGCCGCGGCAGCGTGACGTCACCTCCGAGCCAAACTCCAGGCAGGACGGGTGCGCTGGTAGAAGAGGACAATATTACGGGTGTGCCATATTTCACACTTGTATTTGCCACACTGGATTTGTTTTCCCCGTCCTTCACCAGTTACCGAGGGAAGAATGAGAGTACGAAAACATTTGTACGTTTTAATCGATTTTATGAAAAATTATTTTACGGGTGAGGTTGCATTAAGAAAACTAAGTATAAAAATGTAGGTTCCAAATTGTTTTGCCTACAAATAACTCAACAATTTATTATTTCGTGATGTCCTTAACCCACCGGACGTCGGCGGAGCACCCCCGCCCCAGCTGTAATATTGTCACCAAGTTTCGGCAGGGCACACTGTGCTCTGCGTATACCGGCTGTCGATTGGTGGAATTTTCAATCGTTTAAGCAACTGTCCAGTGTGAAGTTAACTTCTATTTGTTTAGGAAAGTGGGAGCACTGTTTTAGTGGTCATGGTTAAGGGTGGACATACCTAGAAGTATTACACATAGAAATACTTGTGGCTCAGTCGAGTTTCTAGGGTTGACAGATGAAAAATATAATAATCCAGACAATATTGGGATAAAATCTAGACTTTCGAAAAAAATTCCAGACATGATTTTATTTTTGGTTAAATTTAAACTGCACATTATTTATATCTAATAAAGAGTACAATCAATAATTTAAGATCGTCCAGCACAGTGGAATTTCATACACACATAGATTTTAAATTACTTTCCAAACTAGATGCTGAATCAAAATGACATGTCTGCAATCATTTGATTAGTTCACCGATTTGAAAGTCCGGGCGCTACCCGGACGAGAGGCTAAAAAGCCCAACATGTCCGGACGTCTGGTAGCCTATGATTGGTGTACAACTTTATTTTAATTTATTCGAGTTTTGTAAATGTGTTTTTTATATAAGTTTGCCAGCAGAAATTGATGTAGGAAGAGTGGGTTGAAGTGATATTCTTAACCTCTTACAAAAAAAACACAAAAAATTTCCGACAGACAGAGGGCGCGCAACTCTGACATGTGACAGGTTAATGTGGTGCACTTGTCAAATTTTATCACGATAGCACAACGATAAAGTGCAAAGTGTGACCAAAGTGAGCCGAGGTTTGTGTTTGCTTCAAACGCGTGTGCGGAGCCGCTAGTTCAACCAGTTATGTATTTCCCATTGCTCAATCTGAACCATATTTTGGGAACAGGTTGCCTTAGAAAAGATAGGAAATCGAAAATCACACTTTTGGCTATTCACACCGTGGGATGCAACTGAAAAAATCAAAGTAAAATAGTGAAAGCATTATTGAACTTGGTTGTCGTTTGATGCAGTTAATCCGTGTGCAGTTAAGACATGATTGACACGAGGGATGATTGATCCACACTGCCTATTTTACACATTCCATCCATTTTTGTCGACTGTTTAATTTGATGATACATCCTAGTAAATTGTTTTATGGAAACCCAAGACATTTGGCGCCGTCAGCGTTAATTGTTGTGCCGACGACGCACAAAAGCATTCGGTTTCAAACAAACGGTGCGAATGCCGTGCCGGCGTGACAGGTACCTTTTTACTCTTCTCTGTCTGCGAGCCACAAACTTATTATGAAACATTTAGCATGGGTGGCTGAGCCCAAAATTCCAAAGGTGATCGGACACAGCCAATGACACCACTCCTCACGAAACCACGCTCAGCGAGGCGCCATGCCAGCTATAAGGCGGACGAAAAGGTGGTTGTCCAATTTATTAACACGCCTTTTGAAGATCCCCAGGTTGTAGAGGTAGGGAACACAATCACCGGAAGACCATTCCATATTTCGCCGTACGATATAGGAACGATTTCGAAAAATGAGGTGTTAGGGTAATAACGCAAGATGACATTTAATTACAAATTACAAAATATTTACACAAGACCATACAATACGATTATCAAAAGTATAATTCCCAATGACCTTTGGTATTACACCATGATTTGTGCCTACCTACCTAGTAGTGAATCAAAGAAGAAATGAATTCATTTTCTCCAAAGAAATAACCATTATTTTCGGCGCATTGTATTTTCGAATCCCGGAAATAGCCTTGTCACAGTAGGGCCACAACAAAACAGCGGGCGTTACACAAGTCGACAGCAGCGCCACTGCATGCGAAACTTTAGCGGACGATACTCGAGTCGACAGCGTGAGACAGGCTTTGTTATGCAATTCATGCGACGTCGATAATATAGACAGTAAATACTCTGGTTTCTCGCATATCTAGTAGTAAGTACACACGTGTATTTTCAAACCGATAAACTGGAAAGAGACAACATTTTTGAGTACCTTCTACTCTATGGTCGGAGTCAAGATGACAGATACATCGCATAGATTCTGAACGCGGCGTGACGATGGGCGATGCGTTTTTATATATGAAGTTATCTCGTCTCGCCCGCAAAACTCCATAAATAAAAACGCCTCGACCATCGTCACGCACAGATTATTAATCGATCGGAATACGGGCCCTGGCCTACTACCGGCGTAATATCACTCGAGTGAGTGAAGAGATTTCAGCCAATCGTATGCGTTAACGCACTCGAGATCACTCGACACCAGCAGTCTGATTGGTTGAACTCGTGGCTATGTCTCTTCACTCGCTCATTGGATAATATCACGGTAGACCCCCTGGACTGTACAGGGCATAGACTTTGAACGCGGTGTGACGATGGGCGATGTGTTTTTATGTATGATGTTTCTTCGTCTGGCCCGCAAAAACCTATATAAACGCATCGCCCTCGTCCGGCACAGATTATGTTCAGAATTCAGGCCCAGTCCTATCGTCTGAAAGCGTTACACCGGAAATAAAGATAAATTCGAGACCTCTTTCTGTCATATTGACGCCGACCATAGAGTAAAAGGGACTTCGGAAGTATGTCTCTTGCCACTGTAACGTTTTGAAAATTCACGTGTGTGCATAGTCGGTATCATCACATCACTCACTTTTCTCGTCTTACTGGTGAACGTATCAAATTTATGTGAATACTGGACAGCACCTACAGTGCGACATAAAAGTGTAAAAATTGAATGTGCTACCATCGATCATATAGCAACTCAAATTACTGAACGACACATCTGTCCATATATATACCTCGAACCACCGCCACCTTGATATCAGACAAACAGAGATCTTTAGAGAATGTTAGGTGTACGCAGGAAGTGAAAACAGTTTCGAAATAATTAATTTCTACTCTTTCGTATTTTACTATACTCTAGTGCCTAACCGTAATTTAATATCAAACATTTGACATAGACATTTAGTTACCATACTTTCGGGACTATTTAGTAATACTAATTAATTACAAATTAGTTGGAATTCGATTGTTTTTGTGATGTAGAGTAAGATGAAGTGGCAGATAGAGATATGTACCTACCTATGAGTATGAGTTAGTGAGCGTTGTTGTATGAATTGTTGCAGGTCGCAGAAGGTAGACGCGCTCGATGAGCTCGGCGCGGCCGCGCGGCCGGCCGGTTCGAAACCGCCCGCGGCCGGGCCGGGTCAGTCGGCATGGTGGCGACGCCCCAGGGTGGCCGTGTGGGGCGGCGTTTGACG
>WYDE02048716.1:0-12368 GCA_009867175.2 Adela reaumurella | reverse complement strand
ACGTCCTCACAATCGCTTTTCTTTAATGATGTGTGCGACTACGCCTGTTGTTCGAAATTGTTTCTTGTTTAAACATTGTTTTGCGTATCGGGTTTAATTTTTAAAATTTTTATTTTTTTGGTATTTTTTACCAATCCAAACATATAAAAATATGTTCTATTTGGAATATTGATTACGCAGGTAAAGAAATTATCGGCGATTGATTGATCCTGATATTTTTTTTTCATTATTAGTAATAGTATAGCACACTATCGACATATCGACATTTCACAGCACTGTCTACTCTCACGCTACTGGCTGTAATGCCATATGGAGAAATTAAAAAGCTATCGACGCCACGCCCACCGGCACACTGAATAGCATGAAATTGACATTTCGTTTCATCTCTAGCAGGGTGGCCAGACACGTTGGTTACATACTCTGTGGTCCTCAGACACACAAATGAAACAAATGAATCAACGTCAGTCTTGTTGTAATCGTTAGATGCGATACTTCGCTTCTCGATGTTCCGTCAGTCCATAAAATACTTGGCTTGAAGTTTCTTGCCAGTTCTTCTTCTATGAAGTTGTAATTTGTTTTTTTAGGTCAATGGTGGCGAGCTATTGACTTATAGAATGAACTACATAAATGTACAACTTGGAATAAGAGAAAATTTGAAACAATTTAAATAAAAGGCGAGTAGCCTACCAGGCTAGACCTCCGCTCTTGGGTTTTGTCCTGAACCTGAAGATTGACTTCTGAGAACGTAAGTACGGTTTAATTTCATATTTTGAATAATTCAAAAATTTTAATAATAATATAAGAATGCGCATTTCTTAAAATAAAATAAATAAATATATACCTTTCTGCTTAACAGAAGGCGGACTCATTGCCGGGGGCAATCTCTTCCAGTCAACTTTTATACACTAAAACACATTCGTATTGTTAGTGTATAGGTTTCCTCACGGTGTTTCCCTTCACTTTCCTTCAATTTTAACCGAGATTTTAAAATCCGGATAATTGTGCGCATACCAGGTATCGAACCCACAACCTCCGGGTAAGAAGCGTGCGCTAACCAACTAGGCTACTCTGCAACCCAATTTCTTTGTTCAGTTTTTTCGTTTGTCTTAAGAATGTGCTAAATTAATATGTGTACCTTCCTACAACTTGAACTTATTAAGGTTATCCGTGTTATATAGTTAAAATAAAAAAAGAGTTACGTAGTTATATAGTTAAATAGAGTGTCAGATTAGCCGAGCGGGCAAGAGCACGCCTCTCAAGCTGGAGATGCGGGTTCAATCCCCACTAGTTGAACAATATTTATCACTTTACAATTTTCGCTGAAACGGCTGCTAAAATGATTGCTGACACTCCGATGAAGGTAAACATCGCGAGGATACCCACTTCTAAATCCTTGTCACTGTATCTTCTTTCAAACCACAACGCTCTCGCACTTCACAATTTCTCAATCTGTCTTTCATTTTCATTCTTTCTTTCATACCTATGAAGGAAAACATCGTAAGGAAACCCCACTTCCAAACCGGTTAGTCACCATGGAGGTGTATGACTAAATACTCTCATATCACGTAAATGAGAGAGGCCTTTACCCAGCAGTGGGGCGAATAAAATGGCTGCAAAAAAGAAAAAGAAGATGATAGTTATGTATAGCTTAGCAACCATTCCAAATTTAGAGGCATAAAGCAACGACGTCAAATTTTAAATTTTAGCAAAGCAATTTTTTTATTCCTCAACGTACTGCAATAATACGAATGAAATATTTAAATTTATTTATTAGGAATTAAAAACAATTTCAGTGCAATATTTTACGCTTCTATTACTGTTTCAATGAAGTCACAAATTTCGCCAGAGCTGTGGTTTTTATGACGTGCATTTTTTTAATTTAACCTGGTATACTTTATGATTTTAAAATATCGTTCACTTTACATTATCACAAAACTATGTTTCACTAATGGTTGGATTGGCTGTCATTTTTTCTACTTTTTCAGTGAATACAAAATAAGCATGATTCCTGCGCTCAGACCTCAACGAATGTTCTCCTGACGTTTGACAGTTTTGGCTACAAGTATAGTTCACCGTGTTTTCTTCTTTGACAAGTACTTTATACATATTCGACTTGGAGAGATGGCTAAATGTTATAGGTAGATTACCTACCTTAACGTTTACACTTGTTAAATAAAATAACAATCAATGTAGGCTTTATTTTACTGCAATTTGCAGAAGATATACAAAAGGCAATATCACATGTTTCAACAAGACAAGACATGTTAAGGAAAACATCGGGACGATACCTTCTTTCAATTCGGTTGGTCACCGTGGAAGTGTACGACTAAATCCCCTCATATCATGAAAATGAGAGAGGCCTGTACCCAGCAGTTGGGTGAATGAAATGTCTGCAAAGGAAGGAAAGGCAACAAAAGGTGAGAATAGTTTAAAACTTTTGGGTTATGTAAGACAGGCTTCTAAAAAATCATAGAAGAGATTTCTTCCATAAATTTTGCGTTTTACGTCAATAATATAGCATACCTACTATTTAAATGTATGGAAAAATTTAAATAACATGAGCATTAATAAAAATTAGGGGTCCAAAAATATCATCACTTAGGGACCTCTGGCTCTGGGCCTTATTTATTTATATGAGCATAAAACCGAACACTGTCGATAGTCAGCACATATTCACATGCAGTGAAGACATTCCTCATTCCGGTCTTCCCGGGTGGACTGTTTGCACTTAGCCCAGCGTGAGAGGGTTAACCCCCAAGGGGCCAAGCCTGACTCCTTCCTTGCTGAAACTTCTCTTGGAGTACTTATGTCTTGTTTGAAGGCTGACGGGGTTAAGTGGAGCTTCGCAGGTACTTGAGATAACGACGTAAGAGATTTGTTGTGCATAACATACTTAGCATTGAAAATGGAGCTTCGATCGCTTCAGTATATAGGGTACCCGTTTTCAACAAAAGTGCGACAGGGGCCTAGCTTCCTGAATTATTAATATGGAAGGAATGAAAATGGTATCAAAAGATGAGTTCTTGAAAGGGCTATAAGACTATAAATAATAATGTTAAACGTTAATATCTTTTGTTTATTAAAAAAAGATCAGATCAGAAATTAGATTAGCCAGGCCTGCAGGAGCACGCCTCTTAAGCGGGAGGTGCGGGTTCGATCCCCACTGGAAGCACAATATGTATAACTTTATAATTTGTGCTGAAATGACTGCTGACACTCCGGTGAAGGAAAACATCGAGAGGAAACCCACTACCAAGCCGGTTGGTCACCGTGGAAGTAGGTACTTACATATAAACAAACATACATAGATAGCGTCACGCCTGTTTCCCAGCGGGGTAGGCAGAGACAACGGATCTCCATATGCCACGATCCTAACACACCTCTGCTGCTTCTTGTACTCTCATAATATTCTTAATACATACTCGTCGGTTACGGGTACTGCGCACTTGCTCCTTTTGGAGCACATGCTCGATCTGCTCTAGGTACGTGCGTCTAGGGCGACCCTTCCCGACACTTCCACTCACATTCGTTACAGAAATGAATTTAGTTAGTCTTCTATAATCTATTCTTCCAACATGACCGAACCACCGAAGCATTCCTTCGACGCTGTATCTTCTTTCAAACCACAATGCTCTCGCACTTCACAATTTCTCAATATGTCTTTCATTTTCATTCTTTCTTTCATATCGTGGAAGTGTAAGACTAAATCATCTAATGTCACGTAAATGAGAGAGGCCTGCACCCTGCAGTGGTCCTAATAAAATGGCTGCAAAGAAAGAAGAGGAAGAATTTAAAAAATCCCAAAGTATGGACTGATTTTTTTTAAGGTACTTTTACAAAAACAATTAAACTTTTAATTTTAAGTGCCTTCATGAAATAAAATCATTTTCAATGCGCCAGAATTTCATGAGGTCTGTGGATTTTTTATAACAAGAAGATAATAATATCTCAACGAGTCTTGCTGTAAGTTTTGTTTTTAACCCCTACGGCAAGTATTATTACGTTTGGGGTGAGAGATGAATGTATTTGTGTTGTGTCTGTTATTACCTTATATTATTATTATTACCTTGTATTAGCTGTCAACGTATCTTCACTCTAGTCATACGAATATATCATTTTTTTCAGTTTTCCTTAAATTTCTCAAAAAGCAAATTCTATACGGAAAAACTACACGATAAAGGATTTAAACATTAAAATATCTTTCAAATGACTGAAAAAAATAAGATAGTTTTCACTCAAAATTCAGAGATTTTGCGAATGAAAGATTTTTTTCTAAAGCTATTTTTGCTATTTTTTTTCTGTGTGTCGAGAAGACTATCAACAATTCTGCCCGATATAGAGTTTTTAATGGAACCTTCTCTATTTACTGTATTTTTTATGCATCAAGTGTTTCTGATACTTCATATTTTGCCATGAAAAAAAAATTGGACGATTTTGACAATATGACTGCCTACGGTGGCTTAATAATGTTCTTCCTCTAGTTAATAAACGTAGTGATATATTAGCGGTGACCCACATCCACGTGGCCAGTGTTCATGATTTCTAGAGTAATAAATGAGTGCTTATGTGTCCCTAAGCGATGTAGATTTATTTGGAACTAAGAAAACTTTCAGTATTCTCTATGTACGTGGAAACAAGCATTAATTCAAACCGAAAAGATAAAGCAGAAAACCTATAAGTAACTAAATAAATGTAGAGAAATAGATATAACTATTCGTCGTCGGAATTCTATGCTCACTTATAACTAGAGAACTACTCAATCAATTCACATGAGATTTTCACTGACATATTGTAACTGTAACAATAAATAAATAAATATAGACTTTTCTGCTTAGCAGAAGGCGGACTTGTTGCCAGAGGCAATCTCTTCCAGTCAACCTTTCTATATAGTATCCTATAAGCTTACTAGTTTTTTTTTCTTGAAATCGCGACACATGGCGCCTAGCCACACGGGTGACTAACGACGCCCATGGAAATTCGTTTATAGCGGGGGTTGTGAATGAAATGCAATTCTCGATTATAATCGAATGTAAAAACCCGACGGCGCTCATTTACTAAATTTTTTTCTTACTTACGTATTTTCTGCTTTATTTATTAGGATACACGATATATAAAACGGTTCGGTTGTTGTCCTACACATACTCCTGTACCGTGTGGGGCCCGCACTTAAAATAATACCCCCACTGTATCTCTTAGTACGCATGCCGTAAAAGGCGACTAAGCGATAAGGATAAGACGCCGTGCTAAAGGGCGACAGGCTTGCCACCTCTCACCTTCGCATGGTACTTCCACTGAGTCATGCAGTAGATGGGTCTTCGTGCCTTACATGGTGTTTGATACTTATTTTGTCCAAATACCTTGCGAAACATGGTTGTCGGTGTTGTGCGGTAATTTACCAGAGTTCTTGCAGTACAACACAACACCGATGGCTCTGCTAACCCCGTTTGCCGGGATTCAGCGTGAGTGATATGTATATATGTATGCTCCATACTATATACGAGCATAAATACAGGTACCTACACCAAATCAAAAGTCACGAGAAAGACAAACATACTCACAAATACGCCTCCAATTTTCTCGTTTTCTCAGATCTATCGCAGTGGCAGTTTCTTAAAGAAATTCACTTTTTATAGCGTCACCCACGCACGTACATACATCCGTTCGACTCGTGACGTCACCGTTGTTTCACCGCGATGACGTCGCGAATAACCGTTTGAACTTTGAAATTCGAACGTCCCAGCCCGCTATTGCAGGACGCACTGGCCATGCGCAAACGTTCGAAATTCGAATCCTGCTACTGGCTCCACTGCAAGCTTCAGTGTTTCAGTTCTCTCGCGACCTCAGCCAGCATCGCTAGCGCCACCGGAAGCGAAGCGGCCGACCGCGCAACCGTGGAACGCGGGAAACGCACATACGCCTCTGTAAGCAATTTATATTTCACTTTCACGCACACTATAACATTTGTTTTATGATGTTTGCCTTTTAATTAGGGAAAGGGGTGCGACTTTAACACGATGCTGCTATTAGCACTATTAGTTTCAATTATTAGCTAGGTAGTAAATTACACATTTTATTGATGTAATAAAATGTGGTACGAATAATATACAAAATGTATTCAATTGTTTTGTGGAATTTGGTGCAAACGAAATTATTGAAGCAAGATGATTGTCAAATAGAATTTGTAGGAAATTGAAAAGGAATGCAGTTTTGTAAACATATTAATTTTGAGATAAATGTTTTAATTTAGATACAAATAACAGATACAACAGAATAAAAAAAAAATAATTATTATCTAAAACTTAAATAATTACCAAATAATATTAAATGTTTTTAAATATGTTAATTATTTTATATTCTTACTTATTTAATACAATTTATAAAATAAGATTTCCTTAACAAATGTATTTTTTTTTATTATATTAGTTACTTAAAATTTGAGCTAATAGATGGTATAAATTTTTGAAATTATACGATTTCATAGAAAAATATTTTATTGAGTATTTTCGACAAAATCTGAATAAATACCAAAATGAAATCTGAAAAAATCTAATAAAAAAGAAAACATATGAGTGCCAATGCCTTCATTAATGTGATTAAATTAAAGAGTTTTCTTCATCTTCAAAGAACGAAGCTCATAAAATATATATTGACTTTTTTATGCACAGCCAAAGGCGCAATTATTGCTGCAGGGAAAATTGATCAGTCAACCGTACACTATAACACAATTAGTATTGTTAGTCTAAACGTTTCCTCGCGGTACTTTCTTACACGGGTTGCTTTGTAATTTAATTAATAATTATAAAACATAAGACGAATTTTTTAAGTCCGAAAAAACTGTGCACATACTAGGTTGCGAACCACCCACACACAGAGCTACGAGAACACCATCTGCATTTTTAACTCTACGCCTTGGTTGACCAATATCGAAATAAAATCACTGCGATAAATCGGTGATTTTATTTATGGATTGTTCTTATACACAGGATCTACAGCGGCGATACAATGTCCGAAACTGAGCAAATTTGAATTATAAATCTAAGCGTACATCATCTGTCAACACTCCACGCATAACAAATATATTACTAAGAGGTATGGCATATTATTACAACGATTCTAGAAATTGGTAGTTTTGGTATTAACGGTTAGATAATTAATCAACTCACTGATTTCATTGACCTCGGTCTGCCGACGAGTGGTTGCGTTACTTATTTATGGCGCCTGAAAATTTTCAAAAGTTTTTCAGTCAGACATCTTTTGATGCAGCTGAAAAAGTCAATAGACGAAATGCACTCATATCGATGAGTGGATTGTTATAAAAATCAATTATCTCAACGCATCATTCGGTAATACGACATTTAAAAATTGAGAGCTTCATTCTAAAAGAGATTAATTTCAAAGACATTTTACAGAATAATGCGTTGAGTTATTTTTTTTATCATCTTTTATTATTTTTTACTCATCGTATATACATTTCGTCCATTGACTCTTTTCAGCTGCATTAAGAAGTTTCTGACTGGTGACTTTTTGAATATTTTCAAGATCCATAAATAGAAACGTTTCATAAGTCCGCAACATGTGGTCATGCTTACAATTTACATAATTCGTGGATCGCCGCCCAGCAGGAAGGTGAACCTTTCAGTAAATGGGGACCCACATCACACGGCTGCCTAAAACTTAATTATCCTTCGACGATGTAGTTCCATACAATTTGTAGACACTTACACAATAGTAGGTATTGTTTTTACAAACGACAAAAACTTATACCGCTTGGTAGATACCTAAGTAATAATTCATTCGATAAGTTTAGCCTGCTATTTAAATAAAATTATTTAATACACATTATAAACTTAGAAATATATCGTTTTATTATTATTTAGTATAATTCGACGTAGTACCTACGCCGAAAACCAAAACCATCGAAAATAAGTACGTAAGTACATATTATTGAAATATTGCTCATACTTCAAGTACATACGTAAGAAAAATTATATTTTTCTTGCTAGCAATTGCTCATACTTCAAGTACATACGTAATTAAAATTATATTTTTCTTGCTAGCAATTGCTCATACTTTAAGTACATACGTAAGGAAAATTATATTTTTCTTGCTAGCAATTGCTCATACTTTAAGTACATACGTAAGAAAAATTATATTTTTCTTGCTAGCAATTTCTCATACTTCAAGTACATACGTAATAAAAAATTATATTTTTCTTGCTAGCAATTTCTCATACTTCAAGTACATACGTAAGTAAAATTATATTTTTCTTGCTAGCAATTGCTCATACTTCAAGTACATACGTAAGTAAATGTATATTTTCCTTGCTAGCAATTGCTCATACTTCAAGTACATACGTAAGTAAAATTATGTTTTCTTGCTAGCAATTGCTCATACTCCAAGTACATACGTAAGTAAATTTATATTTTTCTTGCTAGCATGTATACAAGTCCCTTACTGTGAACAGAATCCAGGATTGCAATTACCGTTTTTTTTTCCGAATCTCGGACAGTATATCTGGTTGAAGTAGCCACCACCATATCATTGGGGTAGGATTAAAATCAGAGACAATATACGCAGGATGCAATTCAACCTCTGGTAATATCTAAAGTAAACCAGTGATTCCTTACAAACAAATCAAAGACTTATTTGAAGTCAAAAGATGCCGAAAAAATAAAGATCACAACCAGCGCTATCATTTGCATAACAAAATCACGTGTTTTTTTTATCACTGCCTCCTACACCACAATTTCACTCTGCGCTGGCTGATGCGATGGCTCCCCTCCTTCCCGAACAAAGCCGCGCTTACACATCCATTTTTGTAATAGGTAGTAGGTAGCTAGTAGGTATTAGCAGGTATTATTAGTGCCAAACTACGTTCCTAGAAATAAGCTATAAGGTAGGTAGCCTACCGAGAGTATCGATATTCACACGGGAGGATTTTGTGAATTAATTTGTTTTGTTTAGTTTAGAGTGGGGGAAAAAAAATTTGAAGAGCAAAATTTCATTTACCCTTTTTTTCTACAAATAAGCTAAGCAATCACTGGTTTGCTTTATATGTATATTCTCGGTACTTTACCGTGTGGAGCCGGTACTTAAAAGAATGCCTCCACTGCATCTCTTCCCGTGCATGTCATAAAAGGCGACTAAAGGATAAGAACAAGATGCTGTGCTAAAGGGCGACATGCTCACAACCTCTCACCTTAGCACGGTACTTCCACCCAGTCATGCAGCTAGGTGGGTCTTCGTCCCTTACTGCTGCTTGATAAGATATCTTGTCTGAATAACTTGCGAGACGCGGTGGTCGGTGTTGTGCTGTAATTTACAAGAGTTATTGCAGCATAACACCGATTGCTCTGCTTACCACATTTGTCGAGATTCAGCGTGAGTGATATGTATGTATGTATATATTTAAATGACGATAGGTTGAATTACATCCTGTATGTAACCTTGTGAAATGTGCGGTTACATATTTTATCTGTCATTCTAACAAAAATATTGATTGTTGTTTTTGTCATGCATATACAATGTCTGAAAAAATGGTCATCTATTTATTTATTATTTACCAACTTCTTCACCGGGCTATGACGTATTTTCTTTAAATTATAATTAGGTAAAAATTTGTAACCAGCAACAATTTGAAGGAAACACATCACAACCCGGTTGCCAAGGTTGTATTGCCTAGGCTACTCAAACCAGAGGTCCCAGGTTCGATTCCTGTTTACTTTAAAAAAAATGTTTCGTCTAATAAATAATTAGTTTATAAATGAGCAAATTCATATCTAAGAAATAGTTAACTTTACCTCCATTTTTTAATAAAAATATACACATAGTTAAATCATTCCGTATTCGTTCTTCAAAAACGACAAACAGGAAACGAGGATTATTCAACAACGGACATAGCAATGAAACAATGTTAAAGAAAGAGCCTGGAAAATTTCTCGTCACAATTAAACCTCCTTTTTCATATTACGTAATCCTTTAGGAAGAAAGAACCATTTCCGGACAGGATGTTCTACTTCCTTCTTAAGGGGCCGTACTGGGCCAATCCGTGCTACTCGGTTACCTATCGTACAAATAACGTCACAAAGTCATATAAAGGCACGTAAAATAGATGCGGAATTCGTTTGAACATTCTCGCTGCACATACGCCCTGCGCGAGGTCTTGCCACACCATTTTTTCTGGTTTTTCTCGTATGATTCCAAAACTAAACTCGTATAATTCGAAACAATAATCATGTTAAAGATTAATAAGCACAAGGCGAATGTACTGCGAATTTCTTGGCTTTGTAATGCAGACCAATTCGTAGTTATAACCAAAAAATTAAAAAAAATGGACCGATCTTCGCGATATTTTTCTATCGAGCGAAGTTTTCACTATTGAAGTAAAAATCATAGCGTTTTTGCGGCTATACGTGAAGTTACATATTATTGAATTTCAGCTCGTTCAGTTAAAAACATTGTGAGTTATAAGCACATGGCTGACGGCGTTTAGCACAGGTAGCCCCGTTAAATGTGATGGCTTAACAGTTCGCCCAGTAAGTAAAGAAATTTAACTTTTTTTTACGGATATTTAATTTTCCTGAATTTTGTCACTTTTAAATTACCATAAAGTGTAGGATAGAGACAACATCGAAATATTTATACATCCTTGTGGCTTGTTTTGCCCCCCTTCCTCAATCATCAATGCCTTGGACAGACTTTCATACAAAAAATTTACACGTAAGCGGATTATTTATGCGAAGGCGCCGGCCGCCAGCACAGGCGCCAATAATGGTGGGCGTTTTAGAGGCGCCAGTCTTAAAACAGGCGCGCTTGAGTGGCTAGGCATGCATGACATCACATCACACAGCCAAAGCTGTGAAACAGAGATAGCGCGCGGTATTTACTGTTTACAGAGGGGATGGATCGACAATCTGATGGGACGACAATCTATGGCGCAAGCAAACTCTACGCAAAAAGTTATTATTTTTATTAACAGGAAAAATTTAAACTTTATGAATTTTTTAAGCGCACTTCACTAAAGAATATAAAATATTATATGGAAAAAAATTATGAAAAGTATACATTTATCCTTTCTATTTTTATTTACAATAGAGATTTCCGCAAAAACAGAGGGATGTATTGATTTTTTTTCGATCGAATTTAAAAAAAAATTGCTGTTTCATCAGCGAGTGTCACATGATGCTGTAGATTGAAAATTTGGACATTCCTTTATCTTTATCTTTAAATTTTCATAGGTTAGCAGCATTCCTACTGTACAGATGACCCCTGTGATAGAGGCTTAAGAGACGTCTGAATTGTTTTATATAGACTGTACGTGTGGGTGTGGCGCGTGGGATCGCCGCAGGTTCGCCGACTCCACTGATGCGTCCCAGCCCCCCTCCGCCGCCACCAGCATACACAGGTATGACCGCCATGTCCCAAACAAAACGGAACTCCTTCCAGTACCCAGTACCAGTACCAGTATCCAGTACTGAACACTACCAGTACTCATTTTTTAATGCCTGGTTTTGCCTGGAAAGACGGTTGATACTTTAGAATGTCCAAAGGAAAATAAATAGACTGTCTGAGGCTTGTAACAGGTCTCGCGTCCGTTTTGATAGATGTACGTAAGGATGTCTGATCAAAGTCTGTGTCATGTGAAGTATGGATGATGGTAGAATGTCGCCACTAAACCGACATGACAGCTTACGCTTGTATAACTTTCAGATATGTGAGCGCTGTGACGGAGCGCAACGCCTCATACGGGGCGCTGGCCGACTGCTCCTGCCGCAGGAGACGCTGGCCGCCACTGCAGCTGCGCCGGCCGCGGCCGCCTTGCGTCTGCACCGCCTACAGGTATGTACCTTCAGATATGTGAGCGCAGCGCCTCATACGGGGTGCTGGCCGACTGCTCCTGCTGCATGAGACACAATCCACCACTGCAGCTGCGTCCGGCGTCGGCTGCGACCGCCTTGCGTCTGCACCGCCTACAGGTATCTACCTTCAGATTATATATCAGCGCTGTGATGGAGCGCAGCCTCTCATACGGGGCGCAGGTCGACTGCTCCTGCCGTAGGAGACGCTGCGCCAGCTTCTTTCAATACTTGTCACTGAGTCTTCTTTTAATACTTGTCACTATGTTTTCGTTTAATAATTGTCAATTTGCCTTCTTTTAATACTTCAGTTCCTACTGATCGATAGACCCTTTACTTGTTGGGGTCTTTGGACTCTATCCAGCGCCGCGGCACCCGCCTAATTGGTGATCTAAGCTTACGGAGGGGCTTGAATCATTGTACCACAGGCAAACACTTGGTTCCCTTAGTCTGTTTTATAGGTACTACCATCGTCGATGCTCCGATGAACTGGCTTCCCTAATCCCTCCTGCC
>WYDE02048605.1:0-12369 GCA_009867175.2 Adela reaumurella | reverse complement strand
GCAAAATTACAATGCACCCCGGTGAAGGAAAACACCGTGAGGAAACCTATACACTAACAATACGAATGTGTTGTAATTGTATAAAGGTTGACGGGAAGAGATTGCCTCCGGCAATAAGTCCGCCTTCTGCTGACCAGAAAAGTCTATATTTATTTATTTTAACTATTTAGTGAGGGTGTAGTGAGAAAATAAAATCAATTAAATTCAATCCTTATTTACCCATCAGGTCATTCGTGCCGTAAATTAAGGGTCTCCTCAAGTTCGCGTAAAGTAAAAAACGCCCAGCGGCTATATTTAGCCACTTCATTACGTTACGGCCTAATACCCCGCGTTTGGTGAATACCTTTGCGCTGCGAACACACAAACTTCAAATTAAAATTTCTTTTAAATGGAGAGGTTTATTTTAATGAAACTTTGTATACACAAGTAGAACCCGAAATTGTAGGAAGTGTTCGAAATAGTTTTTTGATAACTTTTGTCACAAAATAAGTATAGTTACAAAATTTCTATGGTAATATATATCGTAAATTTTCAAATTGTTCTAATTACTCGTATTTATAAAAACTGTAGGCGTGTACTCACCAACCAGGCTACTCCGCAACCGTAAGTAGGTACACACGATGAGTTTTCCTCAGAGCCTCTTGCGAAAATAAACATAATTTCGCCACAGTGAAGCGGCGTCGCTGCGGCGGGGTGACGGTGCCACAAACTAGCGTCGCCTGTACGAACGCGAGGGGCGGTCGGAACGGAATCGACTGAAATCAATTTTGACTGTTCAAATACGGTTGCCTCAGCGCCCGCCGCTATTCACATTTTCGCTTTTCACAGTAGGTACATATGTACCTTCACACTCCAAGTGTGTTTACGCCCCCGCGCCGCTCCGCTCCGCTCGTTCACACTTTCAAAACCAATCCACATTTTATATCTTTGATATTTATCAAAACGTTTTACATGCGAAAAGTGCACACACATATTTTACTAAGTGAGGGAGTAAGGGACGAAACTACATAGCGCGATGCGACAACGCGTCGCCAAAAGCTGCGACGTCGATTGACGCATCGGAAAAACTTGCGATATGCATCGCGTCGAATCACTTGGTGACTGTACTTTTGTTCGTTCTGGACATGAACGTATAGGGTAATACTTTCATGGTTCTGGAACAGCTCTTAGGCAAGCTCTTCAAATGATGATACAATCATTCTAAAATAATAAAAAAAAATATCTTCGTCTGTTTTCAATGCTTCATAATTTCGAGAAAAATAGCTCAGAGTTCGTAATGGTTATAAATGGATGAATCCAAAATATTTTCTGTTGTTTTTTTTTCTAATTGCGTCTTGTTCTTCTTAATAATAATAATAGAAGTGCAATACGCTTTTTACGATCTATATCACTTGATGACAAGATCCACAATAACCGGAGAGTCGAAAAAAAAAATTGCGTCCAGTACGTTTCACGATACTCGAATATGGTCAACTATGTCTGCAACGACGCGATGCGACGCTGCGCTGGACATCGCTTCGCATCGCGTTTTTGGCTATAATTAACCAAACGACAGATATTTGAGATCAAAGTGGGCAGGCCTAATACCGGCGTAATATCACTCGAGTGAGTGAAGAGATTTCAGCCAATCGTATGCGTTAACGCACTCGAGATCACTCGACATAACACAGCCAGTCTGATTAATTGAAATCGTGGCGATGTCGCTTCACTCGCTCTAGTGATAATACCACGGTAGACCCTCAGGACAGAAAACAGGATCATGACAAATGTCATGCTGCATATATATCTTATTGGAAGGTTTGTTGAGTATAATGAGTGTTTTTTTATGCCCTATGCTGAAAATTTATGTTATTTTATTTAGTACAAAAAATTTCATTTATATATTTAAAAAAAATATTTGAATTTCTTACTGTGCAATTCTTTAAAATTGTAGGTACCTACCTACCACCAATTTTAATTTTGTGTTGTTGCTATTCGAACTTATTTTGAATAATGGTGTTATTATCTTAAATTTTATTTTTAATTCTCTGTATGACTATTACTGCAATGACAATTGTAATGTTTATGTTTATTTATTTATTTATTTTAGCATAATATCTTATCTTTATATCCCGCAGTTGTTTGTGACGTGCACGGGAACATACCTGGTGTTTCATTAGGGTGGTACATTTTTTAATTGATTTTGCTGCCAAAGTTAGTAAAATCGGGAGACAATTTTCTAGGTGATATTATATATAATAGTTTTGTTTGGAACTCGATATTGCGTGCAAAAAGACAATTAACGATGTGAAATATGTATGGACATCTATTATAGAATCAGTTAAGTCTGCACCTAAATGTAAAAACTATTTCATAAAAAAAAATTACGATTTGTTCTGCTATGGGCACGAAAAGATGTCATTCCTGAAATTTGGAATGCAACGAATTTGTGTAATTTTTTTTAAGGAAACTGACACGGATGGCTTCATCACTACATACACCACACATCACACAATACACCAGGTACGATTCGCATGTATGATTACTCTAGCGCGATGAAGTATCATGAATACTCTCCGTAAAATTATTTTTGTTATATAGAAAACTGAAACTATTTCTGTACAGCCGTTCCAGTGAAAAGTGGTATGAGGCATACACACATCCCTACTTAACTAATGCCTACACACAATATCTCACCCCGAACACGTATAGCCGCTCTTAGTCGTCGGGGTAAAAACAATTGCTGTGCGCCCCGACAACAGGTTTTTTTATTTTGGACAAGATGTATTTAAAAAGTGTATTTTTTCTTATTGCATCCGAACTGAGTGGCTGAATTTGAAGCCGGGGTCTCGAGAGCAGCCAAATTCACCCCGAGCACTTGCCAGTCCAGCGTGAACGCGGACTAAGCTTTTCACTCTATTAATGTTTTTCTTTAAAAAACTGAAAACACTGTTTTTTTTTTCAAACCAAAGAAAGTTAACCACAAAAGTTTTCCACTTTCATGTACTTATACATTTAGTGTTAAAATTACAGTTTTTTTTTGTTTTTTACATTTAATATTCCCTATTCAAATTATTTGTAGGAGTAAACCTATTACATGAAATATTAAATTACCCTAAAAATTCAACTAAATCTAAAACCTAAAACTAAAACCTGCCTACAAAAAAAAGAAATCCTCCAAAAAGTAGTCTGACTCATTGTACCTAATACGGTCGCTGCATTCCCCTGCTGAATGGCGATAGTAATTACAGTATTCAATATTTAAATAATAATAATATTCCTAAATATGTAGTTGGCATCTCATAAATAGCAAATCGATAAATAATTTGCCTTTACAACTTAATTGTTAATCCGTGCAAGATACTTACTGATTATTCCTAAATGTCAATCAACTATAAAGTTATTTACGACAGTGATAAAACGCTCAAACCGCTGTTCCCTTCGCTTTTCGCACAAAATTTATAGAACCATAAATTTAGTAGATAACTAACACGGTACAAACTATTCACAAACTGTCACTTCCTGACTTGTTTGCGCAGAATTAATTTTGAATTGCATTGTACATGGAATAAGTATGATTAATGGTGATTTGATTGGAAGCGTAGGAAATCCAAATGTAATGTTAAAACATTCAAGCAGTATTTTCAAAAAAGTATTTAATTCACACTTAAAAAATTACTAACTTATAAATGAAAACATTAAAAACTAAAAATAAACGTACTAAACTAAATAGCATATAAAAAGAAAATCTCATGCAGATCTACTGGAGCCCCGCCACGAAGTGTTCCGAGTACGCTCGCTGCGTTACACCTCTGAATCTCAATAGCAATTCGCCGTATGAAGATGAAGATAGTCCTATATAGATAATATAACTTGAGCAGTCTAAGGCCTTGCAAAATATAAAACGTTTTGTTTTCTATAGATCATACTGTTGCTGTTGTATTTTTTTTTATAATTTTCTATACAAACTATTATGGTAAACCAAAGATCGATTTTTTAAATTCTCGAACTTGGAAGACTTTCCGTGCAAATTTCACGGGAAGAAAAGATCGAAAAATTCGAAAGTTTGTATATGGAATGATATATTTTGCAGAAGATTCCAGCACTTACGCAGGTCTACATTTTAAAACACGTGCCTTAAATTTTAGTGTCAGCCGTTCGACGCAATTGAGTTTTTTTTTTTGGATTTGGTATCCACCATTGCATTATTATTTTTTATATTTGGTAATGCAGCCTCAATAAGCTAGTTATTAGTATTAATTTATTAGGTTATACTTTATTTGTCGGTTTTTTTAATAAATAGTCATTTATAGGTTTTTCCTGAAAAATATAATTTTGATGATAAACAGTTTCAGGGCGATACGTAGTTTCGGGTCGATAAACAGGTTAAAAAAATGCACCAGTTTTTGGTACCTGTGATGTCATCTGAATACATCTTGGTGAATTAGGTAGGTGCCGTGTCAGCGATTCCCTCAATTCGAGCCGGCTACACGAAACTGGACGAAAAACACGAACTATTTTTCATAGCTACTTCGACCGACTTTCATTCAGTGCCGTGGTGACAACGTTAAAATTTGTGTGCAAAATTACAACTGTGAAGGAAAACACCGTGAGTAAACCTATACACTAATAATAAGAATGTGTTGTAGTGTATAAAGGTTGACTGGAAGAGAATGCCTCCGGCCATAATTCCGCCTTCTGCTAAGTACAACAGTCTATATTTATTTATTTAACATGCTGTACTTACTCCATGTACTAAACATATGTGTATAACGTGTCAGGTCCATTAGATTGTGTTGTCGGTGTTACCTGTAACAAACAAAATTAACGATTAATAATTTCTCTCAATGCCAATGGAAATGACGAAGTACACAAGGAGGTAGAATAGTTCTCGGACTAAAAATGAGAAGGAGCTTTGATTAAAAAGTTGTTGTTATTATGAAGCACAGCTTTCATTTAGACACCCGGGGAGAAACTGGGAAAAAAAGCTTCGCTTTTGTCAGGCGTCCCCAGAAGCTCTTCTTTTTTACATCGGACTATATATTTCGAATAAAACGTAACAATAGCAGTTCTAATACTGTTGATTGAAGCAAAGAAGTTAGTATTTTTTTCGGAAAATTGATAAATTTGAAAATTTACGAAGGAGGGGAACGCGACAAATTAAAAATAAATACTAAATGCACAATTAAATAAAAACATTAACAGAAGATAGGTTTCCAATAACCGCTCTAATCCACAATCCACATTATTTAATGCAATACCAGTTCCTTCACCCTAAAATAAATATGTACATATGTATGTGCTTCTTACGTGGTGACTTTTACCCTGTAATCACAGACAAGGACAGGACACCAGAGTAAGCAAGTGAGAGCGAGAGAGAGAGGATACCCACATTTTCGATCATGGTAACACGTGGGGAGTCCGTGAGCGAAATACGTAAATGTTGCGAGTGAACTTGTGTGGTGGGGAGATAGAGGACGAGAGGGCATACATAATACAACGTTTTCTTCATTCATTTTAACTTCTACTTACATAGTTATTTATACCAAGCCGGTAAAAGCTACTATAAAAAATAATAAAATGTCCAACTGTATATCTTCCCGCAATGTCGTAATAAATATTAGGACAACGCGCCGTGCAAAAGAGATCCTAAACTTTCGGAAAATCATTTTAATTAGACAGAAAATAGTCAGAAGAACGAAGACGCTGATGGCAGGTATTGTATTGCAATGTTTGCTCCACCCACAGTAAAACCACATTATTACATTCTTCTTCTTTCTTTTGCAGCCATTTTATTCGTCCCACTGCTGGGTACAGGCCTCTCTCATTTACATGATATGAGAGGGTCTAGTCATACACTTCCACGGTGACCAACCGGCTTGTAAGTGGTTTTCCTCACGATGTTTTCCTTCACCGGAGTGTTAGCAGCCATTTTGGCACAAATTATTAAGTAATAAATGTTGCGCTCCACCCGGGTTCGAACCCGCATCTCCCACTTGAGAGGCGTGCTCTTGCACGCTCGGCTAATCTGACAAGGTGACATTATTACATTATTACCGAAAATCCAGCGTAATAAATAGCATATAACATACTACTATACATCAGGAGCTATTTATGAAGGTAATACCCGCTGTAATAAATAAATAAATATATTTCGAGAACAAGGAACATGGTCCGAGTATGCATGTGTGAAGTGGCTATGAAATAGCCAGTTTTCCTTGTATTGGTTCTTCAATATGGAAAGAAGTACTTTACTCTAAAGTTAATGAATGAAGGAAATGAAATTGTCTAATCACCTCGTTAAACACTGCCCCACTTGGCTACTGTGCGAGAGAGCTCCACAGAGAAAAGTCTAGTCAGAAGTGCGTTTAATTTATTCTTCTTGTATAGGCCTTTCAAAGACACGTAATACTAAGCACGCACTCGAGCAGAAGTGATAAAAAAATTTACCATATTGTATTGTATGGCATTGTATTGTATTATTATCATTTATTGTACTCAAAAAGATGGCCCAAAATGCAAATGCTTAACACTAAAATCATCGTTCTCTTCCTGCCTGCCTTTGAGATCGCGATAGATCTACGAGAGGCACAAATGAAATGAATAGAAATAGCACGAAGAATAATTAAGGAGAAAAAAATACATAAATATATGAAAATACCTACACATACATACATACTCATGGATATACTCACACCTAAATACACATACACACACATACCTACATACACGCATACATACGTAAAAAAAATATAAACTAAATATATGCTTACATAATTATTTACTTAATACGCTTCAAGGCTCTGAGGCTTCAAGCCGCAGCTGCTGTAAGATGCCCTAGCATTTTTTTTATTTTCGAATTTCGTATTTCGATTGGAAACGGTTGTGCTTATGGGTATAAATTTCATTAAAGAAATAAATAAAGATAATTTTAATTTTTTTTATTGAAACTGACACGGATGGCTACATCACCTAATGAACCAGTTTTCTGCTACCATGGTGTCAGCCTAAACACCTTGGTGACTTATGTATGTAGGTGCCATATCAGCGCTTCCCTCGATTCCAGCCGGCTACACTGGACTGGACGGAAAACACGAACTATGTTTCATAGCCGCTACGACCGACCTTCACGATCATTCAGTGCGGTGGTACCAACACGGGCGGGTTTAACCCTACCACCATGTAAGGAGAGGGATGGGACCTACAGTTTAACGTGGAATCCGAACCGCGACCAGCGTCTGCGGTCAAGCGGTCACCCATACCGATCCTGACCGCGCCCAGCATTACTTTAACTTCGGTAATCGAATACTGAATATCGCAACACTGAGCCAACGACGCTGAATAAGTTTACCTTTTTATTGGTGAAACGACAAGACATTTTTATTATTTGTATAAAGTGAACGTAGCCGAGCGTGGTTCGTGGGGGCTAGGGGTTATGGAGGCGAGGCCGGGGTGAGTAGAAGAAAGAAGACGAGCGCTTCAGGAAGGAGCGTTGCAATAATTAGGGTGCAGAAGGTGTTAATTCGCAGGGATGGCGGCGGGGTCCGCTAACCTAACCTAAACTAACCTATAGCTTCGTGTCCTAACGTAATGCGACACTTCTACTCCAACTCATCACTCTTTGAATACAGGAACGCATGGTAATTACCAGTGCATATTGACTCACTGACTCTTGTTTGAAAACACAATATTTCAAGTGTATGGCTAATAGAGACTTGGAGAAGGACATGTGAAAATGATGACGTTTAGTGGTTTTACTCGATCGAGAAGTGGTATGTCATATAGTTTGAGATTGAGAACGACATCATAATATGAATCCTTCAGGGAAATGAGAATAACTGTAAAAGTATATTATTATAATCCTTTTATTGATATTGAAATGATCCCCAAAGATCGATGTGTTTACGATCGATGGATGTGTGATCGATCATAGGTGTTACCTACGCCTTTTTATCCTAAATCTAAAGTACAGCGTCCAAGGTAAGGTCCAATTTAAGAAGCCTCGCTCCTTTTTGCTGCATCTTATATATACATAAGACGATAAATGTGTCGGAATTAGTAATTTTAAAGTTCAGGAATCAACATGGTACGAATATTAATAATAAATCATAAAAAAAAGAAACCATAAAAATGTATTAAGGGCCGGTTATGATGTCTTTTATTTCTTGAAGGCGCGTAAATAAAAGTTTAAATAATTAATAAAACAAATTTAAAGAAGAACAATAACAATTCTTTAAATTCGAATTCTCGGTAGGTGATTTAGCTGTAATATGAGATGATGTGTGTGATATTCTGACTGAGTTAGAATTTCTAAAATGTTAAGATTTTAATATTTTTTCAAAATGTTAAGCTCAATCGGAATAACACAGACTGACATAAATATCATCTCATATTACAGCTAAAGCACCTACCGAGAATTCGAATTGAAATAATTTTCATTATTCTTCTTGTGATTTGTGATATTAATTAATTAAAGTTTTATTTACGCGCCTTCTTGAGATTAAAGAAATCAGGGCTTAGCCTGCTCTTAAGGAGTTTCCCTAACATTTCCCTGGAACCGCGAATGTTAATTTTGTGCTCTAGCGTGAAATTAATTTAAAGTAAAGGCGCTCACGAATTTCTTAGTTTTCCACAAAGAGGAAGACACACGTGTAGGTATGCTAACTTTAAATTGGAGTAGGTTCATGTGCACATAGGCGACCGTGGACAAGAAAACATGGGAACATCTTTATTTATTTATTTATTCGGGAATTTAACAGCAACAAAGTTTACAATTACAATTTATAGCAAATTTAAATAGCCAATTAATAAATCCCATTGTTTTTACTTCATACTTCAGCCAAGAAAAATGTTGAACAAAATATAATATAATACATGCACAATAATTTTATAACAAAGAGAAAACATTTAAGAATGATAAAAAAACAAACAAACATGTGAAACTATTTAGCGAAAAGAATATTTTAAAATTTCAATACTAAATTCAAAATAGCAATCAATACCTAGGTAAAAAATAGTGCTGTATGTTTACGGCTAAATTATGTGTACGGCTTTCGAAAATCAGTTGGGAAACACAAATTTCGGGTGTTTTTATTGGCCTAATGAATTAATAATGCTGATTCGTATAAATTAATTTAAAACTTGAATATACGAAAGATCTTAGGCCTATGATCAATCAATGTAACATGTCCTAACCAAATATTTTTCAGATTGATGTAAATTATACGATTGTAAACATATTATATTTACTAATTGTATTATGTATGCACTGATTTGAAATGTGATGGCCTGATAGCTCATTGGAACTTTATCCTAAAAAACAATATACATTTTACGATTTTTCAAAAACTTTAACTTTGGTACTAAAGGTTAGTGTTATTAAATACTTACATGCCATCGCTCCTCTTACGCGCGGGGGTAGGCTTATTTTTTTTTTTTTTTATTAAAATAAAAAAAAAAAATTTATTCCCTTTTCGAATTAAAATTATTGTTAACATCTTTGATCGAAGCCATTAGTATAAAATTACGAGATAGTTAATTACAGATAATTATTATCCCCTGCCTTCGGACTTGGTCAGCACTATGGTGGTATCGTGGGTCGAAAATAAAGTCCTACGATACCACCAGGGGGGTATCGCCGAGGGTATCGTGGGTCCGCAGTGTGCTCGGTCGGGTCTACTCTACCACTATGTAAGGAAAGGGAAGGGACCTACAGTTTAACGTGGAATCCGAACCACGACCAGCGTCAACGGTCAAGCGGTCACCCATCCAAGACATGACGCATTCGGCAGTGCTTAACTTCGGTAATCGAATACCGAATATCGAAACCACTGAGCCAACGACGCTGATAACTATATTTTTGTATACATACATACCATCACGCCTCTTCCCCGCAGGGGTAGGCAGAGATAGGCGGCTATGAAACACCAAAGTACTTACATATGTAGCCGGCTGGATTTGAGGGAAGCGCTGACATGGCACCACCTACATAACTCAACAATGGTACCTAATTCACTCCAATTCACTCCAGACCTCTGACATCACTGGTACCACAAAATTGGTGCATTAGGTGATGTAGCCTTCCGTGTCAGTTTCCATAAAAAAAATACTTTTCCTCAAAATTTATAAATGCACTGTGTTAAGTAAATAGGTACAACTACCCGAGAGGGGATGATTCTGTACATGAAACTTAACAACTTTTGTTCTACAACTTTTAAAACTTGATCAAATAATTTTTTTTTTTACTGTTTACTCGCTTACTTGAGTTGGAGGCGGGAGCTCTTCAATAAAACAATTTTATTCTGCAATTAGTTGAAAATGTGTTTTTTATTTTTTGTGAAAAATCAATAACGGAAAATGTCAAAGGTAAAGCTCTCAAGTCTTTGTCATAGCAGCGCCGCAGTGCGCTGCAACTTCATAAGATTTTCGTGGTAAACGGCTGGCTGCCTAGATGCCGCAGTCAGTCCAAAAACTTTCATACAATTTTTAAATACCTACTCTTAAAACGTATATAAAATAAAAATAAAATTGAATCAAAAAAAAAAAATTATGAAAATGTGTACAGTATCAGATACAGAATCACCCCCCACAGGTCAGTTCAAAATCCACTAAATGCCTTCGACGAAAATTGCTTTTGAATAAATTATTAATTAAAGATTATCATTACACACATAGATACATAGCGAAACGCCTGTTTCCCAGTGGGGTAGGCAGAGACAACGGATCCCCACGTGCCACCATCTTGACACACCTTTGCCGCTTCTTACACTCTCATAATATTTCATTCATACATGCTCGTCGGTTGCGGTTACTGCGTACTTTCCCCTTTTTGGGAACCTGCTCAATCTGTTCTACGTGCGTCTAGGGCAACCCTTCCCGATTCTTCCTCTCACATTCTCTCTAAACATTTATTTTCGTTAGTCTTCTATCATTCATTCTTCCAACATGACTGACCCACTGAATAATTCCTTTCTTAACTGAATAAATCCTTGTCACTATATCTTCTTTAAGACCATATGTAACATTACATACATACACATACATATCACTCACGCTGATTCCCGACAATCGGGATAAGCAGAGCAATCGGTGTTGTGCTGCAAGAACTGTGGTAAATTACAGCACAACACCGACCACCACATTTCGCAATGTTTTCGGACAAGATATCTATCAAGCAGCATTTAAGTCACGAAGACACACATAACATTACTGTACTTTGAGCAATTTTTCTCCGTGAAACATGACGTTCTATAGGTAAACATATGCGAATATGCGACAACACACGAGAGTATGTTTACATATAACGTGACGTGTTTCTGTGGTCAAATTATGGAGCACGCACGAAGTCTGAACCACTTTTACTCGTTCACGAGACGCGAGCGCGACGCGAGTCGCAGAGCTTTTAAACTAGTTATTTGGAGCGTGCGCGCGCGCAGGCCACTCATATTATAAATTAATATCTCTTGATTCAATATATCTATGTATTATAAGGATGTATGACGGTGAGTGTCAGATTGTCCGAGCGGGCAAGAGCACGCCTCTCAAGCGGGAGGGGCGGGTTCGATTCCCACTGGGAGCGCAATATTTATTAGGTACTTTAGAATTTGTGCTGAAATGACTGTTCACACTCGGATGAAGGAAAACACCCTGAGGAAACCCACTTCCAAGCGGGTTGGTCCTCTCATATCATGTAAATGGGAGAGGCCTGTACCCAACAGTGGGGCGGATAAAATGGTTACAAAAGAAAGAAGAAGATGATGGTGGATGATGCAAAGGAAGTAAGTATGTCAAGAACTTGTCAAAGGCCGCTCAATTATCTCTGCCTACCCCTTCGGGAAAGAGGCGTGGTGTTATGTATGTATTTATATAAGTATATTTTATATCCTATAATTACAGGCTGGTCATTTAATTATGAAAGGTGACTATATTTTGGGTTGCGGAGTGCCTAGTTGGTGAGCGCACGCCTCTTACTCGAGAGCATTAATATAAATAGAAAATAACTTCAATAATGTTAAATGAAATGGAATTAAAAAGTATTTATGCCGTTATAAGTTCACATATTACTCATGAAATTCTATACATATGAACTTGAAAATATTAGTTTTAATCTAATAAAAGTTTATGACACACAAAAAGTTTAATTTTTGTGTGATAAATAGTTTCGAAATCAGAGGGACAGAGTTTGTTCAGAATTTGACCAGATTTTAACAATTTTGACAATGAAAACGCATGGCATACCTAAGAAAATAAATACATATATTTCTGAAATCTACACGTCAAGTGCTTTCTAAACGCCCACTTAATTTTTTTAAAGATGTTTTTTCTTGAAGCTCATTTTTTTTTTCTAACTGTATTGATACTGAATGAGTTTATATTTTTAGATTTTTCCAT
>WYDE02048494.1:0-12372 GCA_009867175.2 Adela reaumurella | reverse complement strand
TATTACATTTATAAATAGCTAAACCACATACCGAGAACGCTATTGTTGTAGATTTTCCAATTTCATTACCATTATTTAAAAAAAATTAAAAAACTACACTGACTTACGACGTTTTTTCCATGCAAAGCTGTCCACTATGGGTATTCTCTTAATGTAACAATTATTGTTAAAACAATATGACCAATTAATTTGTTTAGTGTACGTACCATATGTGCGTCAATAAAAAAAATAAACGTACAATAAGAATGCTGAAGAAATAATAAAGATTATAAAATATTTGGTAGTACTGGTAACTTTTTTTTTCAATGTAACAATAATATTCTTGACTCGAATACAAATGTATAAAATATGTATTAATAAACTAAACTAACTAAAAACAGGCACAATTAAAACTAAATATCTTAAAAAAACCGCTAGTGTCGTAGGCACGCACCTTACAAAATTAAAGAAAGAATTTAATTTAATGAAAAAATTCACTTAAATAACTAAAATTGACGAAGCACTTCGACATTTGAAGAGCAGGTATAAAAACGTGAACAACTAAACAAAACGCAGGTAAAGTTTTTACCCGTACTATATTACACATTAATAAAATGACGAATCTCATAGTGTCATCCTAGATGTGCGTTATTTGTTCATTGTAGTAGGTTTTTTTTTATGGAAACTGTCACAGAAGGCTACATCACCTAATGCACCAGTTTCCTGGTACCAGCGATGTCAGCCTAAACACCTTGATGAATTATGTAGCTAGGTGACATTTCAGCACTTCCCACAATTCCAGCCGGCTACACTGAACTGGCAAAGAAATTAATTTTAATTAACTTAATAAAAAAATTAATATTTAATAATGTTGCTACATTGTTGTAATTTTAAATTGCACGATAGATATATTACTTATATAAAAAATATCGTTGTTATGCATTTTTGCATACCAAACGTAAAGTCGCAAAGTGTCAAAACAAATACACTTAGTGGGTTTACTGAACATACAAGAATTTTCTAAATGAGAAAAGTATTATATCAGCAATTACAAACTGTAATAAAATTAACACTACTAAAACGCATATGGCATGTGAAATGTGTAAATGTGTACATTATGATGGTCTTCAAACAGAATGTGAATATAAACGTACCTGACCGGTCGAAATGGTATTCTCAGCTCCTGTAAATGTTAGAATACCCGTGGCCGCCATACGTCGCCCTTTCGATAAAAAAAAACATGAAATTTATTCAACTTTTGACACCTCTGTACGTACAATTTACGAAATCGCTTATAATTTTGTCAATAGTAAAAATATGATGCTTCCCGAAGGACTCGCGCTCTTCTGGTCGAGTTTTGGTCAAACCGGTAGAGCAGCTGGTTCCATGCTCGTGTGTGGGTTCTCGCATATTGCACACGAATCAACGAGCCGCCAAAGTCGGGGTAAAAAAATTTTAATGGCGTAAAGTAGATAGTGGTTCGATCCCACATTTAAAATAATTTATCGACGTATTGAATTGACAAATTTTTCGATATCTATCCATTTCATATTATGAAACATCGCATAATTATCGTTGACATGGCACCTACTAAATCAACCAAGGTGTATTGGGCTTACATCACTGACATCTAAAAATGGTGCATTAGGTGATGTAGTCGTCCGTGTCACTGTTAATAAAAAAAAAATAAAATCGTTCCGGACACGATAACTGACAAGTTTAAAAAAACAAATACGTAACCTTCTTTCTCTTTTCTTTTCTTTTGCAGCCATTTTATTCGCTCCACCGCTGGGTACAGGGATCTCTCATTTACAATACATGAGAGGATTTTAGTCATTCACTTCCACGGTGACCAATCGGTTTGGAAGTGGGTTTCCTCACGTTGTTTTTCCTTCACCGGAGTATCAGCGGCCATTTAGCACAAATTCTAAAGTTATAAATGTTGTGTTCCCAGTGGGTATCGAACCCGCACCTCTCGCTTGAGAGGCGTGCTCTTGTCCCCTCGGCCAATCTGACACACGTAACCTTAACCCTATAAAATTAACTAATCCGGTGCACATTTAATTTTTTTTAAACAACTCCCTATAAGTGAAGGGAATTTCAGTATTTTAGTTTAATCGTGTTTTGGGAATTGCGTTCATTGTACCTATTTTCTAATAAAAAGGTAAGATAAAGGTAATCTAATATGTATGTATTATAAAATAATACTGAATGAGTATAATATGATGCATATAAGGATAAATTTGACACAAAACAGTAACATATTATGTGTTTTATGCACGTACGTACTCAGGTCGCGCAGTTTATGAACCGTGTCCAAATTTCAAACCAAACATGATATATACTGGCCGAAATTTATGTCAGCGTAGTCGTAAAATTATCCAGTCCCACACCCCAATGTAAATTTATCCAAAATTCTAAACAGAAAACTCAAATAATATCGATACAAAACGTGAATATCGATAAACGCTTCCGTCCACTAAAATAGCATTCTCTCTAAACACCGCAGGCTCTTTGATGTATGGCCGATTATTTTGAATGCTTTCGGGCCGATCCGCCGCCAGACATTGATCTGTTTGCGTAAACAAATCCTCTATTAGATTTTTCAAAATCAAATGTTTTCGTTTCGGATTTAGCCGAGATTTCGGCGAGTATCTACACGTCAGAAAATGTACGTAACGAAACTTTTTGTTAGTATAAATTATTTAATTTATTTGTGATTTTTTTGTATTTATCCAACGCAGTCACCACGCATCCGACTTTGAATCGTAAAGGCGAGAAATTCTGTTTGAACGAACACTAACATCCGCCTCGCGTGTGTAAATCTTTGCAAAACGTTTAATGTGTCATTCTTGTCCATATCGCCGACTTTATAGCGGCTCATCAAAATATTACACCCATATTTTTACATCCAGGAATACTTTTTCTTTGATCTTTCAAAAACTGTTCATTTTCGCTGGGATATTACCTGATATTTTACAATTTACTTCTTGTGTAGTAATAGTTTAGTGACTTTACTTTTCATCTTTTTAAACATTTACATTTTTTCTGTTTTCTATTATGTGCTGAGCTGCATCGACTGCTTGTCGTCTACAATAACCATCTAAATAATTTGCCTCCATTTTGCTGGTTTTATCATCATCGACATTAAAAGACTCAGCAAAATCGTTTCTCTTGGTTACGCTTCATTAGTGGTTAGTTGAAATAGTTGAATTACTGAGAACACTATCTTACTGCTTACAGTATGGCTGGAGAAATGTATGCTACGGTTGATCACATTAGGTCACTTAGAGTTACATTTGGGTGTTTTTGCATTCTAGCCTTGTGTGACGTGTTTCTCTAATTCCTTTCTAATAATGGTATTTCTAGATCTCCTAGCTAGTTAATTTATTAGCCGTGTAGTTTTACATATATCAGGCATTAAACATAATTATATTTACTTGGTCTTTGCAGCAGTATTATGTCGATATAAGTTTGAGCAATATATGTTAGGCAGTTTTTTTTTTTTTTTACTTTCCAGTCTACTTTCTTGGGGTCTTCATGGTTGTTGCCCTTCGGCTTACTTGTCTAAATTATTTTGCGCCGTTTGAGTTAAAAGTTTACTATTGTAGAAGTTGTCATTTTTATAAATTGTCATTTTTTCGATTAGTCTTTTGTCACCCTTATCCTTCCCACGTCATCAGTCTAGATGTAAGTTTGTATATTACAAACCTCTTCGTTACCTTCATGTAATTATTTATCTATGAACATTAGTTGCAATTGTTGTTAGGAATAAAGCTTACGTACGAGGAGCTTGACATGGATTTGTATCGTCCTTCTTTCTTCTTTCTTTCTTTTGCAGCCATTTTATTCGCCCCACTGCTGGGTACAGGCCTCTCTCATTTACATGATATGTTTTTGGCTAAATAAATAAAATAAACTAAAATCGTCATCAGTGTTTAACCGTCCAATACTTGACATACGCTTCTCCAATCAGCGTTTTGAATTAGTTCGGTGTCATATAATTCTTCCCCCTAATCGTGCTATTTACACTGAAATGGACGAAAAGCTAGTTTTCAAGCGTTTGCTTCTAAGAGAGCATTTTCGCTGAATTTTATTTGCAATGTAATATTTACGTTTTCATAAATAACTACAGATCACGAAAGGGTAGGCAGAGACGCGACAGTTGTCAAATCCGTGGATGCGACAATCTCTCAGCACAATGGATAGCCAACAAAAGCCGTCAGAATTTTTTTTCGTCAAATCCTTGCCGTCATAAGTAGAAGGGCTTAAAGTCATTAATTTTCTAAAAATTATTGTGATTACTTTACACAGAAGCCATTGTTGTTTTCTGTTTTCGCCGCTGTAAATCTTCACTGACAGCATAAAGGAGTGAAAATTCTCACCTCCGTCCCGCAGGTTTAATAAAACCGAGAACTGAACGCAAGAGAACAATGAAGAAGGAGCGGGGGTGAGGGGTCTAGGTGTTGAGAGTGGGTCGGCGAACATTTGTATGTAAATACGGGAACTGAATCTGCATTTCGCCGCGAGAAAAGTTTTTTTTATAACCGACCTTTCATAGAAATTCAGAATATTTCCTGGAGCGTCAGGCGTGTTTATGTCTTTTGTTGACGCTTATGAAAACTTGGCCATTTTTATGAGATGTAATTTTTTCTGACACAAATAATCAATTTTCTGGTTATATTTGCTCCTGTAGTACCTAGTGACGTTTATTATATTTTAAGAGAATACCCATAGGGACTGCTTTGCATAGAAAGAACGTCGTAAGTCAGTGCGGTTTATTAATTTTTATAAATTAATGATATTGAAATTTGAAAATCTACAACAATAGCGTTCTCGGTATGTGGTTTAGCTATGTATAAATGCAATAAAAAGGTTCTTTTATACTTTAAGCTTTGCGTCAGATGTAAAAAAAATACTATTTTTTAACTTTATTCCATCTGACGCAAAACAGAAACTATAAATTAACAACACTTATAAATAGCTAAGGCACAAACCGAGAACGCTATTTTTGTATAATTTCAAATTTCATTACCATGATTTTTAATAATTAAAAAACTACACTGACTTACGACGTTTTTCTATGTAAAGCAGGCCACTATGGGTATAGTCTTAAATGTAATAACTAGTTATTTTTAATGTAATTTTGTTCTTACAGAATTCGTGACCGAGAGCACACCAGTCCACTTGTATGAACTTGAGAATTTAGTGACACCTGTGAACGTTTGTCAGATGCTTTCCAGCAGATGAATCTTAGCGCATTACCTGAGCCTAAATATCCGTAACCGTAAATGATATTGATTCTTTATTACGGGGAGCCAAAAGTATGAAACCTCTACTTTTGGCTCCCCGTAATAAAAAATCAATATAATTTACGGTTACGGATATTTAGGCTCAGGATAATGTATGTGCTAAAATGCATCTGCAGGAAAGCCCCTTAAGATATAATTACTTGGTTGCGAGATCGACGTCGACGCCATTGCCCACCAGGAACTCCGCCGTGAAGGTGTCGCGCGCGTCGATGGCTCGCTGCAGCAGGGTGCGCCCGCGCGGGCCGCGCGCGTTCCCGTCCGCCGAGTGCTGCAGCAGCGTGGTCGCGATGGAGGAGCTGCGCCGCCGCAGCGCCAGCTCCAACGGCAGCTCCCCGCGCGGCGACATCGCGTTCACCACGTCGGACAACTGTCAACACACAAATTATTTACCTTTTTTTTTATTGAGAGCGCGACATATGGCGCCGAGCCACCCAGAAGATGACTAACGAGGCCCATGGACATTCGGTTTTAGCGGGGGTTGCGAATGCCATGCCGGCTTGACAGGTGCCTATTACATTACATTACATTACATTACCATACACATTATGTAGTTTAGTTATAAAACGACATGCGCCGTCGCATAGTGCCCAATGCCCATTGATGAAAAAACGGACGAGTGCGAGTAAGTATTTATGTAGTAATAGTAATAATTCTTTATTTCTTAAAAAAATATTAGTAGGTAATTCATACATAAAAGAAAATAATTATAACATAATTTTAAGAAAAGGGTCTAGGCGCAGCGTCTGACAAATAGCTTGCGACAGTTGTCGCTGAATTAATAAGCCTAGCCTGTTCACAAGTAAGAATTATTGACGAGTGGAAACAAATTAAAACTATGCTAAACTAAATAAATTTTATGCAATACGGCATACATATATAAAATCAAATTAATTAATTAATTCCTCCTGCTATTACTCTGATGTTTTCGTTAAAATTTATGTAAATACACAACGTTCTAATACGCCTTCAAGTACACAATTTAAATGTAAAGGTGACAGTAAAATATTATATTTGTTCGGTACCTATAATTAAAGATAAGATTAATAATAAGGTTAATTAATAATAAACATTATATTATTACTTTACACATTATGCAGTCCTATATAACACATAAAAACATAAAAACGCAAATATATATATATTTAAGTAGTTCCATCCATCCCGGGACTCGAGTCTCTACGATTTTAGCCTGTTCTCGATACCGATACAGACGGACAACCGAGTGAATATTTTTGTGTGATATCACTAGAAATTAAGGATTTTCCGATGTTTTTTTACTTCTGCTGTGATTGCTTGCATATCGTCAAATGTCATGATTCTAGAACCTATAAGGTTTTGATGAGTGAGTTTGTGGTAGTCGCAAAAAAGTAATATATGATCAAATTACAAATTAAAGATTTTCGGATTATTCCCTTTACTTGTTTTGTGTGTGAGACCGTGCTTCTTGCCAAATTTCATGGTTCCTGGTCAACGGGAAGTACCATATAGGTTTTGATGAGCGAGTTTGTGAGCATCAAAATTTGTAACATACATAAATGGATGCATTTGCATCCACTTCTTTTATCTTAGTATTTGATATTAATTTCTACTTTATACCTCTACGCGTTCCTGAGAAAAAGGGTCATGAGTCATGACAGAAAAACTGATGACGCACTTTTAGGGGTGGGGGAGGGGTATCAATAAAACGTGACCAAATGTGACAGGGGAGAGGGGGTGATAGAGGATCTTTGACATCACACTCCGTCACACTGTTAGCGGCGAAAAAGCAATAGTAAATTTTAAAATTTTGCCATGTTCCTAATATATCTTTTAAGAATGTTATTGTTCTCTTTTTAAATAAAACATATCGCTATGTTTCATTCTAAAACATTTCCTACAGCACCAAAGCCAAACCTCACTATAACATTAGGTACTTCAAAATATAGAGCTAGCTAGAAAGTCAATGTGGAAAATGTGACATTACTGGGGGAAGAGGGGTTAGTATGACTTAAAAGTGTGACGTCATTTGTGAACGGCCCCTTGGAGGAGCCAAGGAACGGCCCTAAGCGGACGTCGAATCACTAAGGCACTAGGTGCTTTTAATTTAGAACAAATGAAAACGATGATTGCATAAGGCGTGCGACAAATTTCACTTTCCTTACTATGCAACACAAACGAATCGAGTGTGACACGTCCCACCTGCCTCCGCCTCCCAGTAATTATGCATTCCATACCATGGTAGACGATTGCGCAAGCGCACCGGACGGACAACTGTTGCAATTCAAGTAATGAATGATTGATCAGATTCCTTGATTCAGTTCACAATCGGGCTGCTCCATAACGAAGTAGGTTTTGTAAAGTAAAATCTATACGAGGTAGACGATGAAGCTTGCGTGTAAGGCTATTCTACCAAATTTCTAAATGTGTTTTAAAATATTCGTCATCCGATTATCATACTAATATTGTTAATGCGATAGTGTATTTTTGGTTTGTTTGTCCTTCTTTCACGCGATCGACGGATCGACGTGATTTTGTGCATAGATATAGTTTATGAGCCGAAGAGTGCAATAGGATACTTTGTTTTTGAAAATACGGAAAACCGCGGGTGACACCGTGTGCAAAAGAAAATACCGAAGAAAAGACTTCAATGCCCGCAGGGGTTTCCTCAAAGATATTAACGCAAGGGTTTCTTCCCTCGCGTGGGTCAAGGCGGGGTTATGAATGTGTGGGTTGCGGAGTGCGGGTGGCGGGTGGCGGTGGTCAGGGCGCGGTGTCGGGGCGGGGAGTGGTGATTTACCGCGGGAGGTAAATCTTGGGTAAAAGCTAGTTTATTATAAATTCCACAATATTTTGTTCTTGAAAAAGCTTAAAAAAACAAAAATCTTATACATATCTGAAATACGATATCCCTATATATGAAAAGTACGCGCCAAAACACTAAACCACGTCCGTTTCTTTGTGAAATTCCACGTTCTTTAATGAAATTTAATATAGCATTGCGGACAAATAAATAAAATAAGGTAATTTCTGGAGTCCCCATCAAAGGTAACAGTAACATTTAAATAGTTCGTTGATAGGTTTTTCGTATCAGTGGAACATCCTATTAAAAACGCTTACGTTTCAATGTTTCTTCTCCTTTAAGAAAAGTGCAACATATGGCGCACGCCAGGCTAACACAGAGGTCTAGCCCGACGGCGACGCCGGCATTAGAACATTAACGGGGCTGCGAATACCACGTTGGCCAGTTAGGTGCACCTTCTTCACATTGTGTTTGAAGAATCCCGTATTGTACATTGCCGGGAAAGAAGTAGTTAGGAGGGAGTGCATTCCACAGGTTGGCAATCCAGTAAATAAAGGATTTAAATGATAGAATTGTCTTTAAGGGGAGATATTGACAGTGTGTGGTTGCATGCCCAACCTGTTGCACGTGGAGCGATGGTGGAATGGGGATGGAGGGATTGCATTGCGCAGCTCCTTGGAACACTCCTCGTGTATAAGCGATAGAACACGCACAAGGATCCAATGTCCCTGCAGAGTAGCAGGGTTTCAAAGTCTCGAACTCCCGAGATACCTCGCTTCTTGGGACACACCTCCTGCATAAGCGATAGATCACACGCACAAGGAAGGGTTTCAAAGTCTCGAACTTCCGAGATACCTCGGTCGGGGTCATTAAAGAGACAAACAGGGCCCCGCTGAATTCAGTCTAAGGAACCAAGCACGTGCTTTGAGGATCCATCCGACAGATGTGAGTGAACAGTTTACGAACGAATATGCGCTTTATAAAGCAGCAGTTTTAAGGCAGAACTAAAGGCATCCAACTTCCAGATTATTCAGATTATTCAGTTATTTTTTATCCCACTTTAAATACTTTTTATTTGGATTGTTACGTAAATGAAAAAAAAAACCTACGTAAATGAAAAAAAAACGTATAAAATTAAAGTACGAACCCTCATTTGTACAACAGTATCAGCACTAATGAGATTATGCAAGCCCCGAAAGACGTTTGAGAATGTAAACAGCTCTCTTACTGTAGAAAAATTGATTGCCTTTAGTACTCTCTTAACATTGGAAATGTTTAGTGGATCGTTTTCATCGAAAAGTGCGACGACACGCTTTTTTGACGAGACAACGTCCACTCTTTAAAATCGGTAATTCTGGCTGGAGCATACCATGCACGGATTTTACTGGCGCAAATGACCAAAGTGCGTTACATGCTGTATGTACAGGCGGCTGGGTAGGAGCGAGACAAAATGTTCTTATGCCATTCGATAAGAGTGATTAAATCTTTCTTCGTCTTTTCTTTTGCAGCCATTTTATTCGCTCCACTGCTGGGTACAGGCCTCTCTCATTTACATGATATGAGAAGAATTACACTTCCTCACGATGTTTTCCTTCACCGGAGTGTCAGCGGCCATGTAGCACAAATTCTAAAGTAAATATTGTGCTCCCAGTGGGTATCGAGCCCGCGCCTCCCGCTTGAGAGGCTTGCTCTTGCCCGATCGGCCAATCTGACACTACACACAGACACACAAGCTACACTACAGTAATAAATAATAATTACTAATTAATAGAGGAATCGGTGAGCCAAGTGTAAGCAGCGGGGGAGAGGGATCATTAGGGGAGTATTGTCCCTGAAATTAATGATTATTTTAAAACTACCGATGTATATGAGCCTTCAGTATCAAAATGCATAAAATGATTTTATTGGGATTTTATTAAATGAAACGTGTTTAATGTTATGTATTATTAATGTAAATAAGATGTTTTTTTACATTATGCATACAATTTTCCCAAAAAAAAATTAGAGATTTTCATTTGAGTATCATTCCCACATTCAAAGAAGTCCCACCAGGATTTTGCCAACGCAGAACTAAAGCTGGATAATCGAATGCATAATTAGTAAGCATACATAAAAAAAGCATGACTAGCATGAAAATATTGATATATTCAAAATTATGATTTAACAAATAGTATTGGTGGGGTCAGATTGATCGAGCGGGCAATAGCACGCGTCTCATGCGGAAGATGCGGGTTCGATACCCGCTGGGAGCAAAATATTTATAACTTTAGAATTATGTTAAATGCCCACTGACACTCTGGTGAAGGAAAAACATCGTGAGGAAACCCACTTCCAAACCGGTTCGTCACCGTGGAAGTGTATAACTAATATCCTCTCATATTATGTTTTTTTTATTGAAACTGACACGGATGGCTACATCACCTAATGAACCAGTTTTTCTGGTACCAGTGATGTCAGCCTAAACACCTTGGTGACTTCTGTAGGTAGGTGCCATATCAGCGCTTCCCTCAATTCCAACCGGCTACACTGAACTAGACGGAAAATGTATTTCTAGGTTAACGGGAAACATCCTATAGGTTTTCATGAGTGAGTTTGCTGCAATCGTAAAAAAAGTTTTATATAATAAAAGTACAAAGTAATTGTTACTTGCTTCACGCCAAATTTCATAATTCTAGGTAACCGGGAAGTTCCCGGTTCCTACATAGGTTTTAGTGAGTGAGTTTTGGAGTATTAAAATTTGCGATATAAATAGTATTTCTTTTGAATGCGTTGACTTGGAAGCTTTAATTTGTTTTAATTGCAGCTGCAAAGGACTGTAGGTCTCAGTGTTTGATATAAATTTCAACTTAATACCTCTACGCGTTCCTGAGCAAAAGTTTCTTTACAGGCAGACGGATCGACAACAATGTAATCCTATAAGGGTCCGTTTTTTTCTTAGAAGGTACGGAACCCTAAGTGAACCTATATAAAACGTACCTACGTAACTCACGTCATATTTCGGTAATATAAATTAACTAATCTAAGTAAATAACACTGACTCGTTGACACTCTGGTGAAGGAAAACACGAGGAAACCCACTTTCAAGGCTGTTGGTCACCGTGGAAGTGTATGACTAAATCCTATCATATCACGTAAATGAGGGAGGCCTGTACCCAGCAGTGAGGTGAATAAAATGGCTGCAAAGGAAGTAAATAAATATATATATGATTTGGAAAGCAGAGGAGGAACTACTCTCGTTACATATGTGTGTGTTCCCTGCCAACTAATCTGGGGATTTTCAAAAGGCGTACATATTATTAAATTAGTCAACGACTTATTTGTCAGCCTTACAGCTGACATGGCGCCCCTCTGAGCGTGGTTCCGAGAGGAGTGGTGTTATTGGCTGTGTCTGAACTTCTCTCGGAAGTCTAGGAATAGCCAGCAATGCCGGTTCACTATAAAAAACATTTAAAATATGTGAGATTTAGTGATAATAATTATTTCTCGTTCACCTATTCAGGCCACTCTTATGTAAAAGTGAAATCAAAAAAATTAAAGTTACATCTTTATAGCTAAATTCTGCTATCCCCATTCTCCTCACTGTCTCTCCTACCGGTTGAGCGGCAGTTTATTTTCGGGACTGTACAAATTTTGGGAAAACTTCAAGTGAAAATCCAGGGAAATCTTCCTGCAAAAAGTATAAAATGTATTCTGCCGCTGCACAGCACATATTCAGCCAAAAACTGACCAAAACATGAAAAAATATACCAGATGGCATAGGGGTGACGGACGGTGATCAAGGTGGCTACCATGGCTCCAGGGTTGAGGGGGTAGGCAGGGTAGACGTGGAAGTTAAGGAGGAGAGTTGCAGCTGTTTATTTTCATTAGGCAAAGTTGAGTAACGGAACAGCTCCACCGTAATCGACTCGGGCACAAATAACTCAGACTCGTCGGAAACTCATTTCTCAGCACTTCCCCGCTGAATTCATTTTGCGCGGCGAAAAAGTGCAAAATGAAATCCTGAGTCTGATCTTTGCCTTGCCGTAATTGTTTTTCTTTGATTAATATTTATTGTTCTGTGCAACCCATCGCGGTCGAACTGTGCCCTTTAGAATTAGATTAGCTGTGTAATCGTTAAAATTCGTTGTGGGCCTTTATGCCGCCGCGGCGCCTTACACATGAAATTATACGCGAAACGAGCAAAGGCCGAATGGGAAATTTTAGTATTCTAAATACACCATGATATTCAGCGTCGTTGGCTCAGTGGTTGCGATATTCAGTATTCGATTACCGAAGTTAAGCAATGCCGAGCGCGGTCAGGAC
>WYDE02048383.1:0-12372 GCA_009867175.2 Adela reaumurella | reverse complement strand
TTATAAACCCGATATCTCTTAAAACAAAGCAACTTACTCCATGACCTCCCCTTATTGCTTTATTATTAGTATTGATTGATAAAAATGTAATATCTGATATGGCGATTATTGCTCTATTTTGCTGTTTTACAATTTTTGGACAACCATTAATATACTTAATGGTGAGATCCGTTTCCCCCTTGCTCGTTCTCTCAGTAAGTTCCGCACGCAGCCGGTTCATGGTCTCTCGTTGCAGTGGCGTGCTGTCCCCTTTAATGGCACTCGTTTGCTGTATTTAGATTTATTTTTGAGGACTTGCAGAGCGCCACTTTTGCTTCTGAGCACTATTTTGATGGGACGAGGTCTGGTTGCGGTAGGTAGCATTGGGTGTGCCCAGGCGGAATACTTTGATTGCTGCAGTTTGTACTTCCGGCGCTAATTTCGAGATAATTCTTTGACACTCACGCTTATCAAGGGCTGTCCTCTCCTCCACATCCAATGAAGAGCTCTCCGGTGTGTCAAACAAAATAACATTTTTCGCACAAATCTTCCTCGGCTGCCACTGTGCGATTGTCCGTTCTGTTTCGTTGGAGTCTTGCCGTTTCTTTAGAGCCTTTAATTCGACTCGAAGCTCGGCCACTAGACTCAAGAGGCTAGGTAGCTGCTTGAGATTACCTCTGCATTCGATGCATAAGTAGAGGAGGGTCCTGTTTGTTTTCAGATCAAGCACCCTGGATTCTGTGGCAGATAATCCAGCGCAGTCAAAACACAGTATCACTTCGCAGCAATCATACTTTATGCCCGGCTTTTTATCAGTGGTGGGTTTCTTGCACTTGCTGCACTTTACCACATGGGGAGACTGATTATGGTTCATTTTTCTATTGTTTAGTGATTATTGTTTACTAAATATTTGTTTATTTTAAATATGTGGGTAGTTTGCAATGTTTGGTTTGTTTACCCTATTTGTTTCCACTGATTATATTCCAAGTCTCGATCTCCTTCAGATAATAGTGTCATTAGGGAATTAGACCAAGGGCTACAAGGTAGAGCTGTTTTTAGAACTTTCCAGCCACTTTTTTTATTTGTATATGAAACTGAAATTGGACTTGATAATTTTGTAAGTGCTCAAGAAAACTACGCGGGTAGAAAAAAAATCAGGAATTGCGAGCTTCTCCGTCATTGTTTGCAATTCTTGGCAATAGACATCTGCCGTCACTGTTGTGCCATTCGGTAAAAAGCTGTGATGTAAAAGTCCAGCACTGGTCCACCAGACAGTCACCATCATCTTCCTATGGGTAATCTTTTTTTTAGCGCACTGATTAGGTGCTGCTCCACCCATTACACACGCACACTCACACACCCTACACACATTCTACACACACACACACACACACACTCTCACCCTCCCTCACACACACACACACACATACGCACCCTTACCCTCACGCACACTCAAGGCACCATAATAATAACAGCGTCCAGCGACTTCGGTAGCTGGATCTAAGCTGAAGTGGCGTCCTTTTTGCACCAAACTTTTATATTTAAATTACTATTAGTAATAAGTAATATGTAAATGTAACTAAATGTGTTAAAATATGTGTTTGTGTGCAAATAAAGAATTTTTAATTTAATTTAATTAATTTAATTGCGACGAACGCTTGCGGTTGTCGTATAGGATCCACTTTTCATCGTAACAGGTAACAATTCGATTTAGAATTCCCTCGTTTCTATGCCGATTCAGTAGTGCTATGCATGCTTCGACACGTAAGTCTCGCTGATGGTCGCTTAGTTCGTGTGGCACACATTTATCTAGCTTTTTTATCTTTCCGATTTGACACATGTGCTTCAATGTTGTTTTGACACTAACCCCACAGCCCGCAGCAAGCTCAGCTGTAGATTGAGTTGGATCCGCTTCCACTATCGTCGTTCCCATTCGGGACGACACTTAAATATACCGCCAAAAGAAGAACTCATCATCATAAACAAGGTAGATGTGCGCCAGTCTTTTCGTATCTTAACAGGCTTCGCAATACTTGCGATGGATCGTGGAAAAAAATCAGCTAATTTTCTTGCCAGTTCTTCTAGGAAATTGGTGTATGGTGAGCTTTGAAACAGGCTGAACGTACAAAATGTCAGCCCTATGGGACGAACCATCATAGGAGGAGTTGCGCGGACAACAGACAGACACCTAAAAGTTTTTTGACCCTAATATTTCCGCTTGGTTTCGCTAATGTAACGTCAGTTACGTTAGAAACGAATTTTGGATAAATCAACTAAAAAAAATGCTTCCCCTACATCATTATTAGAATAGACAGACATGGAGTAGTGCGTCAAGACATTTGTATGTATGCTGAGGTAAGCAGGCTCGTTGTGGCTGTTGACAGTATTAGTCACGCGGCCTGCGTACGCGACGCGCCTCAGGGCTTTCCGTCCCGCCAACTGATAAAATAATAACGTTGAAAGTGAATTTGTCTGCTCAGAGCACGATAACGTTGGGTGCGCCGACCGCAGTCGGTGCCGACTGCCGCCGCCTCCACCAGCATATTATTAGAAAACAAAGGTAGAACCGGCAAATGTTAAGGATGATGATAAATCGTACCATCGTCGCCGTGCTCCGATGAACTGGCTCGCTAATCCCCCCAACTTCTGAGATCCCTTTTCGAAATCGTTCATGTGTCGTACAGCGAAAATATGGAATGGTCTTCCGGTGAGTGTGTACCACCTACAACCTGGAGATTTAAGGCGTGTTAAATTGGACAATGAACTTTTCATCCGCTTTTAGCTGGCATGGCGCCCCTCTGAGCGTGGTTTTGTGGGAAGTAGTGTTATTGGCTTTGTCTGATTTCTTTAGAAATTTTAGACAAAGCCGCCCATGCCGGTTGTCTATAAAAAAATGAATAAATATCTGTCTTTCTGTACTTCAAAAGTAAAAAAAAGTAATCCTTATTGCATTACTTAGTTATCTGTTCGTTCGTTCGTCTGTTCGTCTGTTCGTCTGTCAATCAAGACACTTTCTCAGGAACAGACAGAGATATTTAGTTTAAATTAAAATCAAATACTAAGAATCTCTCAATTCCTAGAGAAACCTATTAAAATACACATATTTTATTCTAGATCACATAATATTTTAAGACTCGCCAACTCATTCATCAGACATCAGTACATGGCAGGTGCTTCCCTTTGACCTAGATTAAAGAATTTTGCACGAAGCAAGATCTCACAGAACAAGTACAGGTTGTCCTTTACTCCTTTCCGAAAACCTTTAATTTTTAGTTATATTAGATAAAGCACTCGCCAAATCAACAAGTGTCAGATTGGCCGAGCGGGTAAGAGCGCGCCTATCAAGGGGCAGGCGCGGGTTCGATACCCCACTGGGAGCACAATATTTATACCTTTAGAATTTGTACTAAATGGCCGCTGACACTCCGGTGAAGGAAAACGTTGCGAGTAAACCCACTTATAAGCCAGTTGGTCACCGTGGAAGTGTATAGCTAAAATACTCTCATATTGTAAATGAGAGAGGCCTGTACGCAGCAGTGGGGGCGAATAAAATATGGTTGCAAAGAAAGAAGAAGAAAGATTATATAAAATATTAAATTTGTATGCAAAGTTTAGGGCGCGACTACGCACTAGTCCATTTTTCCTAAATTGTATTTATTTATTTAATATACACGGAGTTGTAAAAGGCACTACTACCAGAAATGGCGTGATTCTGTAATGAAAGCTATAACGACGCTCGTTATAGCGTCGTCATTATAATATATATCAATAATTCATCAATCCATCAAGAATACGTTGGTCTGGCAACAAGGAGCCGTTGCGTTCAGAAATGGTAACACTTTATAAAGTTAAAAATTACCATCTCAAAAGCTGTTAGTTGGACCCGAAAGTGTCAAAAACCGTGAAAAAGTAAAACGAAGACCTTAATACATAATAATTGATACAAAAAATAATGAACACGACGAGCGTAATCATTTCATAACGAAATCTAGCCGCTTTTTTTTTTATTTTCACTGCCTCCTATACCATAAGCACACACATAAATCGTGGGTTAAAATTAAATTGAAATCACAAAACAAAGCCAAGACTAGAATTGCATTGTTTCTGTAAGTTTTTTAAATATTTAATTACGCGAGATTATTTGTTTAATGTTTCTAAATACGTAGAATAGTTTTGAGTTCGATGCGTAGAGAACAAAGCATAAGAATTAAACCCCGCTACGGGACTGGCCGGTTAGCATATTTGACGCAGGGACAGTGAGTGAATTCGACGCGATTAAAAAGCTAAGGTCGAATTTCGATCACAGCTCGTTTAAATAAACAATTAATAACAAACGTGTACAATTTATTATGGCAGAGCGCTCATCTTTTTCCCGCGTCTTTTCCGCATAATTCGGTCGGCGTGAGCTACGACACCGTACCGTACGCAAGGCTTTTGTATTGTTGATTGTCAAGTCACATTTCACAACCGGACATACAAGTTATGTACTCGGTCTACGTGACAAACACAAATTTTCACGAACACGTTAATGCGGGCAAAATGCGATGTCGTGAAATATGCGGCTATGTCGACCTGCACATATAGATACATATGTGTAGACGTATTGTTAACAACTTGTATCGTAAACTAACAGTTTGCGTCGACAGGTTGAATCATTCGAAATTACCTGTCGGATGAGCGTTCTCGTGAATTAACGAAATGTTCAATGTACCTACTAGCCGTGCCGTGCCGTGCCGTGCGTGAGCGTGCTTGAGGCAAACGTGAACCACGATCAAGTTCACACCGACTTGGCGATAACTTCACCGACCAAGTGTGAACTTGGTGACTTCAGTGTCGTACAGAATTCGCACTTATCAAATACCATCACGATAGTACAAGCTCTGATTGTTTGATATTGTGGTAAACTTGGTCGCTTTTGATTGTACTATCGTGATGGTATTTGAGCGCATTCGGTAAGACAATGAATTATACTGTGAAAACCAAGTTACGATAAAATAAGCCGTTTTTGAGTATTTTCTATAAATATTTCTTCTAATTGAATACAAAACTACTATTGGTAGAGATCGTCCGAATCATTCAAAATAAAAAACGTTTTTGGAAACATTTTGGATTTGTGTCTTTTTTTATGGACGGCATAATTTCATACATAAAAATGATTATTTTTTGCAAAAATCTAAGGTATTTGTACATTTTAATATTTACAAAGTTTGGATCCAATGCAATTCAGCATTTAAACCCATTAAAAAAATTAAACAAGTGAATCATTCTAAATTACCTAACGGATTAGAGTTCTCGTGAATTTGTCAAATGTTCGATGTACGCGTGCATCTGAAAAATAATGAAAAGTTTAATTCCACTGAACTCTGTCTAAGGCCTGGCTCTGGTTCAAGCCGCGGGCACAGCTAGTCAGTTATATTTTATCTACCGCCGTTAAGTAACGAATGTAATATGACATCGAACTAAAACAATCTACCTATGTATGTACCTACGCTATGTAAGCAGCAATCTGTTCAACATATTTAAACTTTTTGAAAAAAAAAACTATCTGCACTGCATCTTTCCCATGGATTTGTAAAAGGCGACTAAGGGATAATGACAAGATGCAGTGCTAAAGGGCGACAGGCTCACAGGTTCCACTCACCTTGGAACGGTACTTCTACCCATACAGTAGGTGGGTCTTCGTGCCTTACATGCTGCTTCATATCTTGTCCGAATAACTTGTTTTTCAAATCAGGATGTAATTTTAAGAGAGATGAAGTCCGTGCTTTGTCCAGAATCACTTTTCTCACCAAAAAGTATCTTGGAGGGTGGCCTAAGGCAGAACTGCGTACAGTTTAACATTTCACAACTAAGAAGGAATTTGGAGCGAGGCGGAAAACCGAGCTACGTGTAGTTTACCAATTACCTTTCAAAATGTTAAATTAGGAAGTAACAATTTAGGACAACGCCCAAGGCCGAGCTTCGCACAATTTACCATTTCACAAGTCCAATTAATTCACAATCCCAACCAAGATGTAAATTTGAGCGAGGCCTTAGGCCGAGACCTTTCACATTGCACCTTTCACAAATGAAGAAGTAAACTTGAGCGAGCTAAAGTTCGAGTTGCGTTCAGTTTTATTGTGTGTTACTTCTTGGTTGAAATTGTGAAATGGTTAAATACATGCAGTTCGGTTTGGCATAAAATTACGGCTTGGCTTAGAATAGTAAACGGCTGCCCACAGCTAGGTCTTCGGCCTAGCTCCAAGTTACTTTTTGTTTGCGATTGTGATATGTTAAGTGCATTAAGCTCGACCTTCGGCATCCCCAAAAATAACTTCATAATTTTGAAATATGAAATTTTTAACTTCACGCAACTTGGCTTTTGGCCTTTTCAAAGTTTCTGGATTGCACGCAACTTGTTCTTCGGCCTCGCTCCAAGTTGTTTTTTGGTGCGAAATTAGAAACTGGATACAGCTCGGCCTTTGGCCTCGCTCCAATTTATTTCATAGTTTTAAATTTAACCACTTACGATTTGTATGCCAAAATCATGGAGTGTCTATATTCATAAACCAAAGGAATTTATATATACTTAAACCGCTATTTAGTTAAACTAGTGCACAAATAACTAAATTGACCATAACAGCGGAAGCTATAGCATAAAAAATGAAAAAACTGAAACGCCATTTTTATTGTATGTATTTTATTCGCATGTATAAATAGAAAATAATTTTTGACGTATCATTCGCCACACCTCTCGTGAATTACCTATGTCCCTCTGTGCTATGTCCATATGCCTTCTTTGGCGTTTGTCAAGCGGAGTCTGACAAATATGATATGGCACTGACATCTGTCAATATCATCTGCTAGTTTTAAAATTATGTTTATGTCAGCAGCTTTTGTAAAATGTTGGCTAAGCCGTAGCCATTGCCATAGCTCTGGTGTCATATCGTGATGTGTCATATCGTACAGTATTCTAATTATTGAAACGGAAAACCCGGTCGAAATCTTAACAGTAGTTTTTACGTGATACAAAAATAAATATGAATTTTTTTAAGGGATGTAAGTAACATATTTTTATTAAAACTACCCAATTCAGTGCTGTCATTTCCTGCTACTGCGTAAATTATATTAATTACCGGCTCTGAGGCTATGTAAAACAGAATACACAATCAAAATCCGCTTTAGTAGTTTTAGCAAAAAAAAATATATATATTGGACGTGGTAAATTTTCTTCAACTGCTCAGGTCGCTGATGTTCCATCGCGCCCTATTTTAATTCTCGGCCCTCAGGCTACATAAAACAGAAAACAGTAGTTTTTACGTGATGAAAAATAAACTGGCATACAGACATACAGAATACAGACAGAATTCTACAAATAGTATTTTCGGGTCCGCTATCCTGCTGGTAGTCCTAAAAATAATACAAAAGCAAAATTGAATCAATGTACAGACAGAAGTCTGTACACTGATTCAACAATAAATGAGTAGAAATGAATAAATGTATTAATGGTAATGAATATATGAGTAGAAACTCATATACTCAATACTCATTAATACATTTACTCATTTCTACTCATTTATTGTAGGTATTGATAGATAGTAAGTAAAAGTAATAACTCTTTCAGTATTTAAATAACACTTCAAGCAATAAATTGTTATAATACAGAAATCACTTTAATATAATACTTTCTAATGAACTTTACTTTATAATGAGGTACCTACATAACAAAAGCATCTTAACGATAATATGCAATACATATTAATAAAAAGAGAACGAGTGAAGTGACAACGCTGGATTTCAACCAATCAGACAGGCCGTGTCGAGTGCATTACCGCCTACGATTGGTTGAGACCTCTTCACTCACTCATGTGACGTTAGACCGGTAGAGGCGCATGAACCCGCGACTGGCAGTTGCATGCTGGTTTAGTCTATCGCAATTTCTGCCTATTTTATTGATCCTCCTACAATGTACTTTTAGCGATAGCGCTTTAGTTCGTTTTACGTCAAACCATACGCAACGTGTACGCCAAAAAAATTATGGAAACGCCGTTCCGATACATTCACGTGTCTGTAAGAAGTAAAGAACTAAATTTTCTGTTATGATCTCCAGAAAGGTATAAATTGAGATTTCAACTTAATTTTAGGTCTATACCTACCGATAAACTATGTAATAAAAGTAATTGAAAACTAAACCATTCAATCTTTTTTTTTTTTTATTGAAACTGACATGGATGGCTACATCACCTAATGAACCAGTTTGTCTGGTACCTGTGATGTCAGCCTAAACACCTTGGTGACTTATGTAGGTAGGTGCCATATCAGCGCTTCCTTCAATTCCAGCCGGCTACACTGAACTGGCCGGAAAACACGAACTATGTTTCATAGCCGCTTCGATCGACCTTCATTCAGTGCGTTGGTACCAACCCGGGCGGGTTTAACCCTACCACCATGTAGAGGGAAGGGACCTACAGTTTGACGTGGTATCCGAACCACGACCAGCGTCTACGGTCAAGGGTCACCCTGCGCCAAAGTCCTGACCGCGCCCAGCATTACTTAACTTCAGTAATCGAATACTGAATATCGCAACCACTGAGCCAACGACGCTGACATACGATCGGTTTCGTTTAGAAGTCATATTTAGTATTTTCATCACACATTCATCGTTCAGCTTATTTTCTAGATTCTACTCTCTAAATACATTTTTGAGTTGTGAGATTTCGTTAAATTTTTTAAAATTCGAAAAAAATTGTTTGTTGTAGCAGCCATATGTTGTTTAATGAAGTCCGTTTTCTCAAAAACGGCTCTAACGATTTTCCTTTATTTTTCACATCGTCAACTATTCGTACCCTAAAAAGTTACTCTAATTGGGTTTTCAGGAAAACTCGAACAAAAGTAGCTGCTATTCAAACTGGGTCATTTACATGAGAATTCTCCATAAAAAACATGAGTTTTCAAACCAAGCGAAAAAAATTATAAGGGTTTGATTTGATACCGTTAAGATTAAATTTTTTTTATGGTAACTGACACGGAAGCCTACATCACCTAATGCATCACTTTTTTTTATGCCAGTCATGTCGGCCTAAACACCTGGTGAATCCGGTAGGTGCCATATCAGCCCTTTCCTCAATTCACTGTCACACAACAGTTATACATTAATTAGATTTCCTCAAAATGTATGTAATGATTTTTCATTGTAGATCTAGTTAAAATCAAATAAAGGTGGCTGAATGCCATACAAACTAGGTCGTTGCTATGAAAATGCCCATACACAAATGATTCTTTCAAGAAAAAATGAGTAAGTTTACTTTCCCTTTTATTTTTGTGCTTCAATCTATTTTCCAAGATAGAAAGAAAAGAATAAAAGAGTAGGTACAATTTCTAAATGATTATTGTAAAACTGCGCAGTGTCGGCCTCAAGGCCGTCATCTCATTTAGCACGACTGCCTACAAGAGGTGAGCGTACAAAAGCGAAAGTAAACAAGTCTGTCCGAGCGAATTTGACCTCTGTCTTTATGACGATAAGGTTGTAGAGAAAATTGGATTATTCGAGTGGAGCCAGCGGCGTTAACGAGATGCAATAGATGAGGCGATCTCTGGAGCAGCGTGACGCACGTCGCGGCGCGGCGGAGGCGACGGGACGCGTTGGGGTGCGCCCAGCTGGGGTTGCGATTACGAAACTCTTAGTCTTAACTATATAATAAATATCACGTAGTTTCTATATCGTTTCAGTGATATCAATTTGATACGGCCGTCGTACATCGGTCTAAATGTCGATGATGATATTTTATAGGATCGAGTGATTCATGGCGAAAAATTTCTCTATACCATTTTTAAAATGGAAAACAATTCAGATTCTCCATACATTTTGGTCGAACGTACTTCGAAAAACGTTTGGGAGGACATGCTCAAAGCAAGGAGTTCGCTAAAATGTTAAGTAACGCCATCTAGCTGGCCGAAGCGGAACTACCAGATGCATTGACGAGGAATAATATGAAGACGAATTTCGTAAAGCAATGCGTAGTCCGGATAGCTCGGTTGGTTAGAGCATTGAGGGCTATACTCAAGGACGCGGGTTCGAGTCCCGCTTCGGACAACACATTGAACAGAAATTTTTCTTTGTATTTTTCTAAGTTAATTTGTCTAAAAATCTAACACAATTGAATAAATAGACTATTTCACCATTTTTTTTATTTGGATAGAACTACAATTTTAGTACAAGTTATATTGTTATACGATAAGAATTGACGAAATTGGAGCAATTTATAACGCTGGAATAAACGATAGTTTCCAGGCGAACACGACGCGGCCCATACAAATAGGCTCGGCTCCGCCTCCATTTATAGCGGGTGGTCTGCCGCGTCGGCCGTTTTCAGTACATTTCTTTTTTAGTGTAAATATCTATTGTAACTTCTTGGTATTTTTCGACGATTCAATAAGTTATATTTATGTAAAAACGTTGCTAAAATTTACTAATGAACATAAATACATTTTATTAGAATATTAAATTGAATAGAAAAGTTTTTCCATTTGAGCCCTGAATAATTCTCTGAAATCCGAATCTAAAGAAGAAAGAAGAATGTTATTCTAGATGTTTATACCCTGCATACCGAACCATGTATACATAATAGTTCTCTCAATTGGTGTTTGCATTGGGAGCACTCTCCAATTGTTGAAATGGCTCAGAGGCTTCGTGATTATGGTATGGTATAAATAAAAAGGTCAGGAAAAAAGTTTCTTCACATTTTATATGAAAACTCTAGACATTTTTTTTTAAGTTTAAAAAAAATGTTTAATTAGATGTGCCATTTTGTTCGTTGACTTATTGCCATCTTGTTGGCAATGATGTGATCCCCTTGCTGTAGAAATTTTGGGACTTCTGATTTAAAAAACGCGACAAGTAGTTTTAGCCATCCTCTCTTGATGTTAACCTAAAACTGCTGAAAGAATTCTGAAGAGACCGAATCGGGTGGAAATATGAAGGTGAAAAGTCAGGGCTATTTGGCGGATGCATTGACGCCTCCCTGCCAAACTCTCTTCATTTTTACTGAGTGGCTAAAATGTGTGTGGTCTAGCATTATCGTGATGAAAAACCGCACCCTCTCCATTGATAAATTCCGGCCGCCTTCTCTCAACTTCTTGCTTTAATCTCATCAGTTGTTGGCAGTAGAGATCCGAATCGATGGTTCTGTCCGGCGGTAAAAGCTCATAATGAACAATTACCTTCCAATACTTTAGGTTTTTTTAACTATGCACTTGTACATTGCTTATGAAGAGCATCACAACGGTACTCGACACAATGATTAACAAAAATAAACGTTTAATATTTTTACGCCGACTGGTATTATATTTTTAGTGTCATTTATAGCTATCTGTGGTTCGATTTGGTTAGTACACAGCGTGCACCGTTTAGAAGATACATATTGTCACATACAAACAGAAGTATGGTGGCTTTGCCAACATAGTTGGCGCGGGCCTACAGAACCTAAAAAGTATTTTTCTCATCATCATCGGCGTTTGACCGTCCACTGCTGCCTCTCCAATTTTTTTCTACCCTTCCAGTACTCGGCAACATGAATCCATCGTTGGCCCGCGATATACCTGATATCGTCGCCCCACCTGGCGGATGGTCTTCCCACACTTAGCTTTCCTGTCCAAGGGCGCCAGTGTAGGACGCGTGAGCTCCAACGGCCGTCATCCCTGCTGCTCACGTGTCCAGTCCTCTTCCATGAGAGCCTTTCTCTCAGATAGTCACTCAAAATAACACTCAAGTTAATGCTCACATGCAAAAGGTCTCGTCATTTATACAATATTAGTTTACAGGCTGTACCAAAACGAAAATAGAAAAGTGTATTTATTTTTCAAATAAAGAGTGTTCTATCTTCGGATAGGTGTTGAAACCCTTACAGTTTTGGGAAACGTTGCACACCAATAGCAATGGGGTTTAACTTTTAGCACATCTACATAATATTTGCAAAACAATTTTTTTTTCAGAATTTTTGAATTAGTTTTTGATATAAAAAATATTGTATACTATAATTATAATATAATATAATCAAGGGCGTTAATACCAACCATACCACACTCGATTTCTTTAAAAAATAATACGATTTTTTAAAAATCTTTTGGGACACACTGAAACACCAAATATAATGGTAAAATTTTCTAAACACCAATATAACTTTTACATTACAACAAATTTTTCAGAATTTACGTATAAGTTATTGATAGAAAAAGGCTCGTCACAAAAATTTTAACATCCACACACAGACAGACAGACAACGAGAATTCCAATAAGTTCCCTTTTGTAATTTTTGCGGTGAGTCCTTAAACAATGACGGTCAGCCTTAATAGCTCAGTGGTGCAGAGAGTCAACTGTCACTATTGCTTGTTAAGCAACGCTGGGTGCGGTCAGTA
>WYDE02048272.1:0-12373 GCA_009867175.2 Adela reaumurella | reverse complement strand
TATGAATGTGTTGTAGTGTATAAAGGTTGACTGGAAGAGATTGCTTCCGGCAATAAGTCCGCCTTCTGCTAAGCAGAAGTCTATATTTATTTATGCTTATAGTTAAAACACAAAGGGCGCAGCTACCCTTAGCATCAGTGCCCTGTTCCTGTCCTATTCTTTACAGCGATTATTCATACACTAATATATCGTTGAGGTCTTGCGCGCAGTCGCACGAAGCTCGCCCTGGCGGCAAAAGGTAAGAAGATTGATGCGGCAGAAGGCGAATTTGTCGAATTGTAATGTCCCTTTGAGTGGAAAACTTCAGTAAGTCACGCTGTATGTAATAAAAAATGATTTTTTATCCTTCAGCACTGCGAAGTTAGGAAAGCTTTTGTGGCATAGTTAAAAAAAATCAGCGACATTTATTCCGAAAAAATATTTCTTGGACATCAAACTCAAACGCAAAACTTTTATTTGCAAACAAAAGTACAAGTTACATAAGTAAAAATAAACAGAAAACATAAAGCAAAAACAAAATAAGTACCTACTTAATAAAACCAAATAGAATTAAATACTTAATATTAAAACAAATATTTACAAATATTATATGTCGCTCTAATTTATCACTCGAAATGTCGGATTAGCGTTAAGATGGTTCGCGCCTTTTAACTAGCAAAAAATAAGAATGCTTCGTCTATATGTTTCTCAACGTATGTCGTGTTCACTATCAGATTAATTTGTTGAATTGTTCCTTATTAAGTTTCCTGATGCGTTCACAATTCGCATATAATTGTACTATATACTATCTCGTATTGTTAAATATTATATGCATGTACTGCAGTCGTGCCCGTTGATTCGCCCGCGTAAAGGCACGTGGGAAAACAACCGGTATCTGCTAGAAAATGTAGCCCAAAATAACAAGAACAATCTACAGCAAAATATAAACCAAATATTTGTCTATCAACCATTTTTTTGTTGTAAAATTTTATAATTTTCTAAAAAAAAACTTTCGATTATTTCGATCTTTCCTTCGCTGTCAAATTTGTCAATCGACCTTTTGTTTAAGATGTGTAAAGTTATGTGTAAAAAGATGCCCAAATAAATGTTATATGTATTACGGAATTTATTAATAAAAACACACATAGGAAGAATTATATAACACATTATAAAGACATGAACGAAATAAAATCTCAAGATTAAAATAAAATTGTATTACGTATATATATTACTTGAAATTAAATTATGGAAAATGATAAAATATAAAACCGTTAGGCTATTCTAGTTATATAGGGCTAAATTTTCTAATATTTACATTTAGCTTTACTACGCGCCTTAAGAGCAGGTCAAGACCAGATGTCTTTTATCTCAAGAAGGCGCGTTAATAAAACTCTAAATAATTAATAACACAAATTACAAGAAGAATAATGAAAATTATTTCAATTCGGATTCTCGGTAGGCAGCTGAGCTGTAATATGAGATGATGTATGTCAGTCTGCGTCATTCCAATTGGGCTAACATTTTGAAATAATACTAAAATCTTAACATTTTGGAAATTCTAGCTTAATCGAAATTATTCGGAATATCAAAAACTGACATAGGTACATCATCTCATATTACAGCTAAAATTAGAATTGAAATAATTTTCATTATTCTTCTTTAAATTTGTGTTATTTATTAATTACGTAAAGTTTTATTTACGCGATAAGTATAGGTTTCATACTTTTGGCTTACCGTAATAAAAAAAATCAATATCATTTACGGTTACGGATATTTAGGCTCAGGTAATGTGCTAAAAATCTGCAGGAAAGCCCCGTCGCCGTCGTCGCCGCTCCCAATCCCGCGCTTCGGTCGCGTGTCGCGGTACTCGCGGTCTCTATCACACAGCGACTAGAGCTGTCAACACAAATTTTCATGTATATATTGACAGAAGAAATCGTGAATCCGCGACTGGCGATTCTTCCGTTATAGTCCTCCTGAATGCCATGCCATATGACTCACACATGCATATATTATATACTTTGTATAAGAGATAATAGGCTCCAAGTTAATAATGAGAATATCAAGTCAATGTATGTGATGTTATGTATGTATGTCAAGTGTTCATCGTGAAAGAATGCACTTGCATATAATAATTTTATATTAAATTCTATACGAGAGCAGAGAGATGCCTGGAACGCATATTACTTCCGTATCATATAACTATATATACCTACCTACCTATATGTATTAGCTATTATACCTATTATAAAAATCAACGTCTTCGCGTGTCTTACGTGTTGTGTTCTGTATAACGAAGGATTCTTCCGATTGAAGACTGATATATTCGCTATGAAAGTCAGAGAAAGATAACCAGGGTTTTTTTTTATAGATAAATCAGCGTGGGTGGCTGCGCCCAAAACTTCAAAAGAAGATCGGACACAGCCAATAACACCACTCCACACGAAACCACGCTCAGAGAGGCGCCATGCAGCTAAAAGGCGGACGAAAAGGTTGTCCAATTTATTAACACGCGTTTTGAAGATCCCCAGATTGTAGGTGGTAGGGAACACGCTCACCGGAACAGTTTCATATTTTCGCCGTAAGACACAGGAACGATTTCGAAAAACGATTCTCATAAGTTAGGTGTCAACAACATATGGATGTTCCGAGTAGATCTGGGCAGGAGGGATTAGGGAAGCCAGTTCATCGGAGCGTCGACGGTGGTAGTACCTATAAAACAGACTAAGGGAACCGATTATTCGCCCGTGGTGCAATGATTCAAGTCCCTCCGTAAGCTTAGGATCACCAATTAGGTGTATGGCGCGGCGCTGGATACATGTAAACGTGGTATTCTTGACTCCCTAGACTCGGTTCAGCGCATCGCTGTTCATCTCGTTAAAGATCCCGATATTTCTGAGTAATCTTAAAAACCTAGAAACTCTGCAACTCCGCAGGACATTAGTTTATTGTGTGTGTTCTATCGTCTATCTATATTAAGGAGAGTGTTCAAAGGAGTTGTACGACGCAGTCACTCCATGTTGGGAAACAGGTTGGGAATGCATCCATCCACTGTAGATATACCCCCAAAAAGGACACTTGATGAGAAGCTGGGAAAGCCTCTCGCGGAGGGGACTGGCGACCCCCGTTCCAAAGCTTCCTTATACAGCGGGTTGGTATAGAAATGCAGAGGGGTAACGCGGCGAGCGTGTGGGGTACGTCAGCAGGGACGAGGCTTCGACGTCATCATCATCATCATCGTTAGGGTTTAAACCGTCCACTGCTGGATGTACGCCTCTCCAACTTGTTTCCAATTCTCCCGGCACTCGGCAATACGAATCCATCCATCGTTTGCCCGCGACGTACCAGACGTACCGATGTTACTTTTCCGAAATTTATTTTATTTAGTTTAGCGTTGTTGTTTTTAAAATTTTGTGTATACATACCTAATATGTAAATTGGAATAAATTATTTACTATAATCGATCATGTAAATAATTTATTTACAAATTTGCCAATCTGTGCAATACACAATACTATCACAGTTTACTTTTTTTATGCTGTGATACTATGTACAGTATGGGGTCCTTCAAACACAATGTAAAGCTGCGCCTAGCCGGCCGACATGGCATTCACGGCGCCTGTAAATATTCGAATGCCCGTGGGCGCCGTCGGGCTAAACCTATGCGTTAGTCTGACGTATGTCGTATGTATGTAGCGCTTTCTATAATAAATCTACCCAATTTTTCCGGATTTTAAAATGTCGGTCAAAATGTAAGTGCAAAATTACAATGCACCCTGGTGAAGGAAAACACCGCGAGGAAACCTGTACACTAACAATACGAATGTGTTGTAGTGTATAAAGGTTGACTGGAAGAGATTACCTCCGGCAATAAGTCCGCCTTCTGCTAAGCAGAAGAGTCCATATTTATTTATTTATTTTATATTTATTTAAAAATCCCATTGAAATCACTGCACTTATCTAGTAAACATAAGGATACAGTATTTTCACTGAGATTAGCAGCCACTGCGGCTTACATCCGTGCACGGTTTTGACCGCAAATATTGCCTGGAATGTACCACACAGTGCGGGTGCGGTTGCGGTTCAGGACGAAACGCCGTGCTATCTGTTCCATTGATGACGGGTAAATTATATGTTTCTATTTCATAAATCATAAATAACACAACATAACGGTACAAGGTACCTTAATGAAATTAAGACCACATGTTGCTATAATTAACCCAATGACACGAAAATATACAAGTATTTGGGGGTTGTCAAATTATTATATTAGATTCGTAAGTAACGCTAAATATGTTTTTTTATTTTACTTTATCACTGTGTGGGGTATCCTTGCAAAGCTCTATATAAGCCCTACATAGGTATTAAAATAATCTTGTATCTGTACATAATGTTTCAATGTAAACATTTTAACTCTGTTACGGAGCCCTGACTTCAATTAATATTTTATCAAATTGTATGTAACTTCCCAATTTGATAGGGTTTTAATGCCAATCAAATTAAAATTAATTGGAACCGACTAAGTTTGAGGAATGAGTTTTAGGTGTCCGTTGAAAACACATATTTATAAATTTTATAACTTATAAAGATAATTATTATATTTATATGAGCTCGTGGGGGAGAGTCGGAAAGTTCTTTGCAATTTACCCCAGTAGCCCGTGGCTACTGGGAGCATTTTGTAATCGGACCATTATTTTAGGCTGTGCGAGGTTATTGGCACACGAAGACAGATCCACATACTTTTCAGAATATTAGAACCCCTCTTTTCCCCTGGTGTTATAACAGTATCCCACAACTTTGCCAATTCTAGTAGCTATCAATATGTGTATCGGTTCAGTAGTTTCCACCAGAAGCGACAGACACGCACAGTAAGAGAATTATAGAGTTTTCAGTCAGTTTTAGGTATTTTCAGCTAACAACACGCCGACATGTGGCGACGACACGATATACGTAAACTGCGTTCACGAATTCCAAACTTGACCGGTCAGACGGTGAGGCGGTCGTACATTGCACCGTTCTGTTGCCGGAACTGATTGCACTGATTCCGATCGAATACTTTGACATGAAATGCGGTGACATTAGTCAAATATAACAATTATTATTATGCGTGGACTTTGGTGTTATACTTTATGCGAACATTTAACGGTAATGCAACTTGGTTTAAGAGAAAAATAAAAATAAAAACAAAGTAATTTGTAATTTTTTAAGAAGGTTGAAAATGAGGTAAAAAATTGGACAACAGTCATTATTTTATATACAGAATTCAAATTTATTTCATAATTTCGGAGCAAAATATTTTTTCACTTTTCGTTAAACAAAAAAATCAATTTTTTAAAAATTATAAATTTTAAATAGGTATACATAATCGGACCACGGGAGTTATACGCGACCTTATTAAATACTAACTAGTTATAAAATTATGACCGAGAATTTGGTAAGTCCACACTATGCGCTGGTCTCGATAAGCGGTAGGCACGACTTTCGCGCCGAATTATCAGCGTTCAACTAAATTTTCGCGGCGTCAAAATCAGCGTCGCCTGACAAGCTGGCAGCAAATAGAGAAGGCTGGGTTTGCAGCCGCCGACAGCTTCGCGTAGCAATATCATCCTTATCAAACCGAGCGCTTATTCAGAGACTAATGTGCTGCTCTAACCCGCTAAAACCGCTGTGACACTAGGCTTCTAGCATGCAGGCGTTTGGGGTTATTCCCACAACGAAATAAACGAAATAGACAAACAAGTAATCGCTATCGACCATATTTAGCCCCAAACGCTTCTATAAAAGCAACGTTGAGAAGCCTCGCGTGGCAGCACTTTATGTGTGAATAATCTGATACGGCAGCCTAAAAAAACGATACGAGCCGTGTAAAAGAGCTCCAAATAAAAACGTAATGGACAACGTTGGTTCAGACATTGCACGATGTGCTCGAGTTTCATTTGTCGCCGACAGATGGCGCTGGCGGAATTTTAAATCGCGCTCCACTCCGCGAATTATGCTCCAAGTGTGTTTTTTTCGTTTATTTCGTACAAATGGGTGTCATTGGATGTTTGTTCTGGTAATTTCATTCAGTCGATAAAGCGAAAATGTACATGAAGGGAATTGAGTTAACTTAATACAGACAGCCGTTACAGCCTTTACAGGCTGTAACTGGATAATGTAATATCACAATGAATTTTTAATATTGTTTTTTTTTCGCAGTCGTATCCTTTCTCTCGTCACGTGCCATATAGTAATTATTTTATTAATTAACCTTGTTATTAATGTAATTAATGTTATCGTTATTTAACTAGATGGTTGGGTTTACCAGCCCGGTCTGTATCACCGCGCTGAATGCAGTACGGTCGAAAAGGCTATGTCCATAGTACGTGTTTGCCGTCTAGTTCAGTGTAGCCGTACTAAAAGGGAACTATGCTATCATGGCTCCATACTCCGTCAGGATTGAATTAGGCTCACATTACGGGTAACGATGGGTGACATAACAAGTGTGATGATGGGCCAGCCATGACGTCAAGATTTTTATTTGATTGTTTTTCGTTATAAACATGCACTTTCCTTGATTTAACTCTTGTAAAAATATTAAAAAAATAACATTATCTAAAAATACTGTCCACGAACTACATATAGTTTAACTAAACAGCTATATATGTTAATAATAATCTGTAGGTATTAAGTATGGTATGTATTATTTTGTAAGACTTACAGCATTGACGAATTAACGAGTTAACATCAGTATTTACCTGAAAAAATATGAAAAATTCATTAAAACGTTTAAAAACGTTTATACAGTGAACAATGTGACAGATTCTTTAATTTCCATTCACCGAAACACGCTCTGCTGCACTGAAAGAAAACACGGCGAAAAACCCTAGTATTTATTTTACAAAAATAAGTATTATATATGAATACAGGATGTCTCGGGCGAGCGGAGATAATTCAAACAAGGGACTCCAAACTTTATTTAATAAATATAAAATATAAATATTACTTAACTGACTATGTCATGAAATAAGAAAGAATCGAGTGCAGTGTATACTGTTTAAAATAAATATTTTTGCAGAAAAAAAAACATTTGAAATTGTATGGGAAGTCAATTTTTTCCCCTTTTTTTATATGGTTACTGACACGGAAGGGTACATCACCTAATGCGCCAGTTTTTTTTGTACCAGTTATGTCAGCCTAAACACATTGGTGAATTATTTAGATAGATGCCATGTCAGCGCTCAGGTGTTCATGAACTGGACGGAAAACACGAACCAGTTTCAAAGCTGCTTCAACCGACCTTCATTCAGTGCGGTGGTAACAACCCAGGCGGGTTTAACCTTACCACCATGCAAGGAGAGGGAAGGGACCTACAGTTTAACGTATAATCCGAACCTCGACCAGCGTCAACAGTCAAGCGGTTACCCATCCAATACCTGACCGCGCTCGGCAGTGCTTAACAGTGATAATACCGAATATCCCAATCACTGAGCCACCAAAGCTGATAGACACCTACAACAAAATTAAAAAAAAATTATATTCGTTTTCTACACTACGCGTGGAGTCGCTGTTTTAATTTATCGCCCACAACTACAACTCCGGGACACCGTGTATATTATCTATTTTAGACTGAATACACTGCACTCGAATTTGTCTTCTGTTAATCTCATCGAAGAAATATGGCAAGAAAAAATCACTGTAGGTATAATTTTTCAAATTGTAATTAATTTTCATATACAAAAATGTTTGCCACTCTCAAACCAGCTAAGGTGCATGCACACACACACACACACAATTAAATATACACACAATTAAAAAAACTGTCTACACGCATACATAAACATACATACCGTCAAACCTCTTTTTCGGAGAGGTAGATAGAGAAACTTGAGCGCCATTGACACATTTTACGGACATACATTATTTTCTTCATACATGCGCTCCGATTACGGGTGCTACGACTTGGTTTTCCGTATAAGGCTACTTATATTTGGTCCTCGTATGTTCGCCTATTATGGCGCCGCCGTTTGACCCTTCCATCCACATTCGCTTGAAATATTTGTTTGGTCATTCTCTCATCATCAACCATTCTATAAATGTGTCAAAAGATTTAAGAAAATCTTTCTCTATCATTGTCGCTATCTCTTCTTTCAATCCACAAAATTCTTCATCCTATCTTTCAAATATAGACAACATAATATCATTCTCAATGACCGCATTTCAACTGCATTTATTCTACTTTAATGCCTAAACACGCGCGTGTTATAATTATACTTTCTTTACTCTACTTTATATTTAAAGAAGAGAGACCAGTGTTGCCAGACCACGATTTAGAATTTTCTCCAAATTACGAATTTTTTCCGTAATTTTGATATTTTTCCCAAAAAAAAATTCCCCAAAATCTCACAAACGCACAAAATTTCTGGCAAAATTTGTGATATTGCAGTTTTAAACAACCAGTCTGGCCAAGTGTGGAGGGACGTTAAATTTCAAAGCGCTGGTAGTATACAGCTTCCGAGCCACTGGTTACTGGGGAAGCGTATATTTTTAGAAGAAAATTAATTTCCCAACCACAAATGAAATGTTTTCATAAAAATATACCAGATGTTTCCCCTTTGAAGGGACCTTTATGAAAATGCAAGAAGTATAAATTATAAGAGTCGAACAAGTTTCCCAAGCTGCCCTCGCGGGGGCGGGGGTGAGGGTAGACCCGAAAGTATAAATCAATTTTGCGGACTTCTTGTAACATTTCAACTGCCCCTTGCTTTGAATAAATAGGGAAGTTCGTCTATGGAGAAACTAACATTTTTTTTATTTTTTTTTTATGGAACCCTGACACGGATGGCTACATCACCTAATGCACCAGTTCTTCTGGTACCAGTGAGGTCAGCCTAAGATCTTGGTGAGTTATGTGCCACCTAGTGCCATTTCAGTCACTCAATTCCAACCTGCTACACTGAACTGGACGGAAAACACGAACTATGTTTCATAGTCGCTTCGACCGACCTTTATTCAGTGCGGTGGTACCAACCCGGGCGGGTTTAACTCTACCACCACCAAGGAGAGGGAATGGCCCTACAATCCGAAACACGACTAGCATATACGGTCAAGCGATTACCCATCCAATACTTGCCCGCGCTCGGCAGTGCTTAACTTCGATAATCGAAGACCGATATCGCAACCACTGAGCCACCGACGCTGATAAAACGGACTGTACCACACCAGGCTTCTTAAAGCCTCTTTAGAGAACTCGCTCGCTGAAAAGCCACGTCTGAGCGAGACGCACGCGCTTGGCTTACTGAATTTTCGTGGCTTATACAGCTTGCTAATGTGACTGGCTGACAGCGAGCAGAAGCAGCGAGTCTTGTTTTCGTTTCACGAAGCTCGCTTCAAAAAAAGTCTAGTATGACAGTCACTTCAGGGAAATGTGAGAGCACGACTCAAAAACTTCTCTTTGCTTTCGAGTTCGGTGTCATTGCACTCGTACATATACCTGCAGGAGTTAACGTACGTACATTACGTAGAATGCGAGTTGAAACTCGATTACATTTTATAAGGGTCAATTAATTAAAAATTCAACATAATTGAAATCATTAATAATATGCCACTATTAATTTTCTTTTAAACCTATGTTATTCATATATTTAAAATTAATTTTATCATTTGTCATTAGTCATTAATCATTGTTAATATATTCACAATAAGTAAATATTTATCATATTAAAAGTTCTCTGATTTTTCATTATCCGGAATATCTCGTTTTTACATCGTAAAAAGTCATCGTAATTGCCGCGGAGCTTTAAGCTCACGCGGCATCGTGTATCCTCCCTTTCGCCCCGCCCTCCCTGTTCCCTCAGGTTCCATGCAATTGCTCTAAGCCCACGATTAATTCGGGCAGGCGAAGGAGCACCTATGAATTATTTGTCGCCGCACACTCCGCCTAAACCGATTATATGAATCAGGCGCCTCGCTTCATCCTGGCGAAAGCTTGCATGCGATTATCAGGAAAGCGGTTATATGTTCGGTATACAGAAAATGAACGCTGTGTGCAATCCAAGTAACCGCGGGAAGCCTGATCTTCATTCTGTAGTGAATGTTCCAGGGGCTGTTGGGCGTTTGCCCACCTGGCGGATGGTCTTCATGGAATGTGAAAATGTAAATATCTCCCAAACTACTCGGATTTTAATTTTTTAAGGTACCGTTGGATAGTTCTTTTCGGCAATCTTCAGTATCTGGCTGTGCCTAGAAAATACAGACCACGGAAAAATTGGAATCACGATTTCACTTTTCAAACAAATTTGTTTACTTCTCTACCCCTTTTTTCTTTTATTGAAATTGACACGGATGGCTACATCACCTAATGAACCAGTTTTCTGGTACCAGCAATGTCAGCCTAAACACCTTGGTGACTTATGTAGGTAGGTGCCATACCCGCTTCCCTCAATTCCAACCGGCTACACTGAACTGGACGGAAAACACGAACTATGTTTCATAGCCCCTTCGACCGACCTTCATTCAGTGCGGTGGTACCAACCCGGGCGGATTTTATCCTACCACCATGTAGGGAGTGGGAAGGGACCAACAGTTTAACGTGGAATCCGAACCACGACCAGCGTCAAGCGGTCACACATTCAAGTCCTGACCGCGCCCAGCATTACTAAACTTCGGTTATCGAATACTGAATATCGCAACTCTGGGCCAACGACGCTGTTACATCGTTACATTGATTTTCTATTTATCTTTCAGTATTTATCATCAAAATGTCATTTTGGATTTTGACAAACACGTGTAGATATTGGAACTTTATCAAGTCTTTCTTCTGAAAAGAACAGATCTGGCCATCAACTCGTCGGTAAAGCGTTATCTCGTGATTCAAGAATTTCACTGTTTCACATTGTTCCTCTTGAGTCATTCGAGCGAACTAAACATTTACTCCTTTGCCTCCTTGACGTTGCTCTGGAAGAAGGCCTCCCTGGCGACGTCGCGGAGCTGCTTGGCCATGGCCTCGCCGGTCTCGTGCACCATGCGAGACAGGTGGCTGTTGGGGTCGGAGAGCAGCACGTGCGGGTGGTCGTACTCGGCCACCACGCCCGTGTCCATCACCAGCACGCGGTCCGAGTCCATGACGGTGTTGAGCCGATGCGCTATCGTGAGCACCGTGCACGCCGCAAACTGCGTCCGGATCGTTTGCTGGATGAACGAGTCAGTCCTGCGCACAAACAGTCAAACAATAATGAACACAAGCCGGGCTAGGTGTGTCTGCTGGATGAACGAGTCTGTTCTGTCAACAAACAGTCAAACAATAATGAACACACATAATACTAAAAACACGCCGACCTCGCCGCGAACTGCGTCCGGATCGGCTGCTGGATGAACAAGTCTGTTGTGCGTGTAATATACACACAATAATTACTAAACATACGCTGTCCGCGACACAAACTGCGATCTGGCGAATATTGAATACGTGACCCGATTCAGACAAAAATATAATATGACTCACTGAGGGTCCACGTTGGCGGTCGCCTCGTCCATTATGAGGATCTTGTTGGAGCGTAGCACGGCGCGCGCCAGACACATCAGCTGTCTCTGACCAACGGAGAAGTTGCTACCGCCTTCTGTCACCTTAAAGTCCAAAGCCGGTATAGCTGACTTCAAGTCTACCTGGAAGAACAAACAGAAGCGTTCAGTGTTGAACTATTATCCAATGGAGGCATACCAGTTCACCCGGTGTTATGGCCTCACACACGGACCTTGTAGGTGATGTAGCCAAACCGTGTCAGTTTCAATGAATAAAAAAAACAAAAAAAAATACATGCTGGAGGATATCGTTACTTACCTACGTGAAGGGCCTATGTAAAGGGTTAACTATATCGGGACTGCGTTAGCAGCTGGAACTGCGCTAGAGGCCCCTGGAAGCGTTGCGGCTTTGCAGACATACGAGTGAACTGAATCTACTGACCAAAAACCTAAAACTGAAGTATATACATACATATCACTCACGCTGAATCCCGACAATCGTAGTAAGCAGAGCGATCGGTGTTCTGCTGCAAGAAAACCAGTAAATTACAGAACAACACCACCACCACATTTCGCAAGGTATTCGGGCAAGATATCAAGCAGCATGTAAGGCGCGAAGACCCCACCTACTGCATGACTTGGTAGAAGTACCGTGCCAAGGTGAGAGGTGGCGAACCCGTCGCCCTTTAACACGGCATCTTGTCCTTATCCCTTAGTCGCCTTTTAAGACATGCATGGTAAGAGATGCAGTGGAGTCATTCTTTCAAGTACCGGCCCCACACGGTAACGCGGTCTTCAGCGCATAACCAGTATCAGTATCGTACCAAGGCCGACCGGTTTCCCTCCCAAGCCACATTCCAGGGTACGGCTATACCTAACAATGACAGATTGGAACTCC
>WYDE02048161.1:0-12377 GCA_009867175.2 Adela reaumurella | reverse complement strand
TTTTTTTTTCTTACTGCTCTAAATTATGCAAGTAGTGTATGAGCGTTTAGGAACTATGTCGGTAACTTTTAAACTGTGTAATTATGTACTTTTATCATGTAATGACATATGTTCTGTTGTTTATACCAAATAAAATAAATAAATAAATAAACATGCCTGGATACAGATTTCTTAAAAAAAATATTATAGTTATTATTATTTAAAAAAATCCTAAGTATGTGTTGGTTCTGAAATTTTGGGACTTAGTAATATATTGGGATACCCTATGCAATCATAAGCATATATGGTCAAAGGTAGTTGGCTATACGATACGGAACAGTACACCATAGGTGAGAAAAACTATAATTACCAGACGATATTTATAAAAATCATGTGAAAACGTCGGGTTCTCCACATAATTTTCGTTATTATATTATTATTGGTAAATCATAGAAATGAGAGCCGATTCGGATTTCTGGCTCGATTTTCCATTGCATAGATTTTCTTGTTTATTGCAAAATTACGTGATCATTTTATTATCACTGAATATTTAACGATCATGAATTTGTGTCTGAAAAAAAGGCTGTGAAATTTAAGACTGTGCATTAGTTACTCAATCACACTGAAACGACTGAATGGATTTTAATGGAATATGGCATAGAGCGGTCTAGGACTATTTACCGCCGGCTCTTCACCGCCAGACTCTTCTCCTCCAGCTCTTCACCACGAGAGCCAATATGTCTTCAAAAAAATCTTCGCTGGTCAATTGAACGTAGAGAAAAACTGAACGCCAGCCTAGTTGCTGCCATTACAAATTAATACCGCGATAAATTATGAAGGCCAATTTCTTTCGTCTTTGGCATTTAGTGTAAGAAAAGTTTAAGTAAAGGGTTAGTAGTTCGTGCTGATTTATGACGATTAGAAAAAAATAAATTGAGGTTTTGAGTTTCGAGTAATTTTTTGTTAACCCGATAAACCTGCAACCGGCAATTCGTTTTTAAATAACTTCGAAATTAATAGAGATGGAAGCTCGCATGGAAGTAATCGTTTTATTGTTAGTATTTTATTTAGTGTTAGCATGGCTCGACATCTCTTAGACTTGCGAATAATTCTAGCTTCGCACTCATATATAACTCTTGATTTGTGGCGTAGCCAGGTTTGTGAGTGCACGCCTCTTAGCCTATGTATGTATATATCTTTTTTATGAACACGGACAGAGTGGCACGATCAGAGAGGCCGAAGCGCAAGCTCCGATGCAGCCACATTCACCGCGGGGACCCTATACCAGCTCGGAGGTGGACAAGGATTATTGTGGGAAGCTCGTGATCTGAATATGTGGGGATAATGGGCGTGGGGAAAGACGTGCTCCCAGTTTGTATCGAACCGCAACTCCCGCTGGGGAGGCGTGCTACTGCCCGCTTGGTTAATCTGACAGCTCATTTTCAGGATTACTCACTATGCATTCATAGACCTAAGCAATAAGACACATGACTATGATATGACATGGTGAGTTGTGAATATAGTTACCAAGCCTGGCGAATATGCCATCCAATCTGGACAGCAAGGGCGAGTAGAACGGATCGTAGTTACTCAGGATCATCGATGACGCCGGTATCTTGTGGAAGACCTGCAACACATTTTCACTTAGTTACTAGAAGATTGCCGTACATCTACCCTACCCTGTATTGGAAGAACATGTTAACCTAGATCTGGTGCTGTAAGTAACTGCATCAGATACTCCTGCTGTATGCTGATGATGCAATTCTGTTCCCTTCATCTGACGAGACTCTAGAGGGAAATGTATTGCCATGAATAATGCGTGCAAGCGGTATAAAAATAAGTACAAGTGAGACAGAAAGTAAGATAAAGATATTGAAAGGCGAACGATCAAAGGCGTGAATTGAGCTTTGAATAAAATACTGAAAAGTCGGGTGATAAGCTACACTGCACGAACGGCTATTCATTCATAATAGCGTTGTAGTCACTAAACTTAACGTATAACAGGTGAATCTTGAGTATGGCCAGGTATGGCAGAAACGACATGAAAGTAGTATTTATGCAGTTGAAACGCGTTCGTTGAGAACAATATGTCGTTTATCTTTGAAAAATTGGGTGAATAATGCATGTGTAAGAGAGAAATGTTGATTGAAAGAAGACGTAGTCACAAGGATAGGGAAAGGAATGCGTAGATGGTGTCGACACATGGAAATAATGCAAGGTGAGAGAATTACCTAATAAATATATGAAGCGAATTTCGAAGAAAGGGTCGAACGGGGACGCCCTAGGCGAACAAACCATGACCAAATAGCTAAACTTTTACGGAATAACGAAACTCATACGGAAAGGGTAAATTTGCAGCACAAATAACCCAAGAGCATGTTTAAAGCGATGTGTGACGCAAAGGATGTATGTCAGGGACGTGTCACATGGCGCTCAAATGGCTCTGTCTACTCCTCCGGGGAAGAGGCGTGATGGTAATTATGTATGTAATAATGGCAAGGAACCGGCGCGCATTATGAAGAGAAGCATAGATGAAGCAAAGGATGTAGGAGAATTTCAGGAAATTGATAATATTGTGCTCAATTATGTCCACCTTACTGGGGAAGATGCGTGATGGTCTGTATGTACGCATGTATGTGTGTAATAAAATTGTAAAGTTAGTTTATTCACTGACAGACAAAGCACAGCCTAAACCGCTCGGTCTAGAAGCATGAAATTTTACGCACCAACTCCTTATGTAACATAATATGCAAGCACTAAGAAATAATTTTTTTTAAATATGCACCGCTTTCAAAAGAAAATACTTACTACAAAAAAAAAACATTCAAAGCGTCGTGATCATTAAAGGCGGGTTTTCTGGTTGGGATGGTACGGGGTGCGGGATGGGAGTGACGGGAGACGGGGTGGGATGCATGAAGTGGTGAGAACAAGGGAAGGGCCGCGGAGTGGCGGGGAAGGCTGATTTACCGCGGGAAGGCAGCGGGAAAAAGCTTGTATACCAACAAACTCCATTGTTTCGCATCCACGTATGGCTATTCATCGTTCTAAATAATCGACTATAATCTGCATTATAGAAGGCAGCTATAGCTGTTGTCAGTACGATCGCCACTCTCGTTGCGAGCGGACGTCTCCAGTACCATGAAAAGGATGCTCTGTTCGAAACGTCGGAACAAACCGATAAATTCGCTGCCAGAAGAGCCGGATGTTTTTAAAATATTGTATATCCTATATGTATGTATACATATATCCTCTCGGACCTACCGCGGATGCGTACGAATTGGTCCTATAGATCGTTCATCTACAGAACCGGTAAACTCTGGAACGCTGGTCCTGCCCAAATATTTCCCGCTCCACGTATAGTCTCGAGTCCTTGAAGAGGGACGTGAATAGGCACCTGTCAGGCCGGTATGGCATTCGCAACCCCCGCTAAAAACCGAATGTCCATGGGCGTCGTTAGTCTCCTTCTGGGTGGCTCGTCGCCATATGTCGCGCTCTCAATAAAAAAAAATTAAAATAAAAAAAAATCTGATCTAAATATATGACATTTTAAAAAGAAGATAAAGAATTTAAAACTATTTTCAATTTCATTGCATGTTAACAAAATAATATTACCTATAATTAACAAAACTTAACAAAAGAATCCACGACAGCACTCCACAAAGGTGAAAACTGCAGAATAGGTTACATAGTTACCTCCGACTTCAGACGAGCACTTGCATCACAGACAGCCTCAGCAAAATGTCGGAGCATCGTTGAGGAGCTCCCGATGCTTGGGATAGGCTTCGCATTCAAATGTGAGGCAAGCGCGACCTCAGCGCGTCTCAACTCTTGTCTCACCGGTTACCACACAGCTGCGCCTCATTCCTGATCTGTTCTGTAGGATAGAAATGCCATTATATTTGTGATATTAAATGTAATGTGACTAACTGTAGCAGCCATCTCTTCACAGTCGAAGGTCACATCGACCTAGGCATCTTTTTCAGCCAAATACCAGTAGAATGCAGTTTTGTTAATTTATTTTATTTTAATTTCGTTGGTAGCACAGGTATTTACTAAATTTACGACCTTGCAAATAGATAAAAACCAAGGCAAATATCAATACAATTTCTTAAATGCTAAACATATTTTAAAATCACAATAATTTCAAGTTTATCAAGTTTCAGCATTGTAAATTGGAAAGAATGTCCATATATCTCAAGCTGGAAGAATATGTCTAGAACGCGGCCTTCTAAGAACAAGTGTTCTGCAGTTTACGCCATGTAGAATGGTCCAACGTGTTACACGATGTAATTCCCACCGTCTCCTTTCTATCACCATTCTACGAGAAATAGACAGGGAATGTATCCATCATTCAATAGATATTCCATCAACGCGAACACACTGCTCCAATGTACATATTCCAGGTGACAAAATAGTGGAACGTACTTTCTGCAGTTTTATTTCCCCCAAAGGTACACAACCATTTAGACTACCCCGTCGGCATGCATTACTGCATACATTTGGGCTACATTTTCAAAATGACTTTCACTCCGAAAGGCGTATTATACCAATGCTAACGGCGTCGTAGCGAGTTTTGTAGAGCCGCTACGAAGACACATTATTGTCCACACTGCTGCTACGACTCGCTACGAAATAGTCGTAGCAATTTTATAATAGCATAGAATTTTCTTTATAAGTATTATTTGCCTAAAACTTTGATCTGGTTGTGTGAGTATGCGCAGGACGTCGCCATTCCATGGTTGGGGGGAGAGAGGATTACATATTTCGCAATTTTTTACTAAATCTGATGTTCTAGTAACGCCCGCAGACAGCACACAGCTCAGGCTCCCGAATACGTAGCGTGAATATAGCCTAATACCATCCTCATTCGTTACAGAATATTAGGTCAGTGCAAATCCCATGTGAATTCATTGAGTCGTTCTCGTTTTATAAGGGAACATAAAATCGCCACGTAACTTCGCACTATATATTTAATTGTAGTTATAAGGCAAAATCATCAATGGTGCGCACTTTTCGTCTTTTTGTTATGTTTCTTGTCATACCTAAATATGAACAATTAATAGTAGAATCACATAATTGAGCCAGCGAAGCGAGTCCGCAATTTTTTACGAAATATTTTAAACGAAAAGCAGAAAATTTGTAACTACCAATCTTGGTTTTAGGCTATGTGCCGTCGTGTATTCCTTCGGAGGTCTGAGCAGCGAGAATATGTGTCCCCGCGCGGGCGAGACGAGACCAGAGAATTGGACGATAATACAAGAGTTTTTCTGTCGATAGGTAGTTTTCATATAAAGGCCAATGTCAAAGCGCTGAAAAGAGACTGAACACCTCTCTCTGCATCCAGTTTATCAATTCAATTTATTACTATATTGTAGATGACTGTACTGTACCTTGTTGCCTTTCGCCAATCATACATTCGTGATTATTATGACCTGAAAAAGATGTCCAAGTGAGGAGAGCGGAGCATCGAGCAGTGGTTGATGATGACGATAAAACATGGTTAAAGACTAACCTGCATCCAAATCTGTATCTACATCCACACATCATATACCGGGTATGCAAAAATATTAAGAAACCGGAATAATCTTAATGCAGAAATGAACAAAATTAAATATGAATTTATAATGTCCACTTCAAGTAAGCTAATTCGGCGAAAGTTGAACCTACATCTTCTTAATGCACCTATAAAATATCTTGCTTCTACCTAGTTATAGGCAATAGTTGGAATGAAAATGTTGAGACTTTCGCCGCTCGGCTCAGCCTTCGGCCTCGCGCTGCGAGTTTGTGTCTGGCGGAAGAAGATATTTTGCACTTGACCCCACATTCCTGCCTCGTTGTTTGTATGTGTATTGGAGTTGCCCTCAATAATGTATAGTGCAAAAGTATATTTATTTACAGTGTGTTATGAAATTATATCGTCCTACCGCCCGGCAAAGTGCTGACTCATTGTCATATGTAGGCAAATACTTCCAGTCGACGTTATACAGACAAGTCCTTCCTCTTCTTCTTCTTTGCAGCCATTTTATTCGCCCCACTTCTGGGTACAGGCCACTCTAATTTACATGATATGAGAGTATTTTAGTCATACACTTCCACGGTGACGAACCGGCTTGAAATTGGGTTTACTCGCGATGTTTTCCTTCACCGGAGTGACAGAAGTGGCTTGCAAAGTTGAGGTCGCACGTTAGGTCGATACCGAAGATCACAAAGCGTTCTTCAACTTGTCGAAATACGGATGTATTTCCTTGGAAGAGACAAGGGTTGCCCTGAACGGCGATTGTTTCGCCCATGCATAAATGCTCACTATGTCTTCACTGACGGGCTTGCCAGAACTTCTTGAAGATGTGTGCTGTGCCAGCAAGGAATTCTCCCGAAATTCCCGGTTGTTCCTGACGAAGCCTGTGACATAGCAGGCGAAACGTCGACTTACGTAAGTCACATCCACTGTTAATCCGTAAAATTAAAAATGAATACTCTGAATGACAGTGTAAACTTAAAAACATTTCGACCAGCAAGTCTGTAAAACTTTTACACCATAATATAGAGACAAATTCTAGATCTCTCTGTCATTATGATGCCGGCGTCGAAGTAAAAGGGACTTCCGAATTCTGTCTCTTTCCAGTGTAAATATTTGAAAATACACGTGTGTACAGCCTACATGAAGTACCTACGTATCATACAACTTATGGATGCATGTACTCGGATGCGCAAGACGTTAATAAAATATGGGCTATAGAGCCGGCGTTTTAGATGCACTGACACGGCGGATGCTGTCCCCGGCTTAGACCTAACGACTCAGGTGCTGATTCACTACGACGAATCTAAATGCGAGTATATTAGTACAGATGATATATCAATTGATGGATTCATTATTGGTGATATTATTGGTTGGTTATATTCAATGAATTGGTGACACGTTTGAAGAACCCCCATGTTGTAGGTATTGTGAAATATACTCACCGAGAAGAAGCACGATAATCCTGTCGATGCGACAAAAAAAAAGGACTGTCAGAAATGAAGAGCTCACAGAAGTTAGAAGTACAACAGGTGTCGCTGTCAAACGGATGTTGAAAGAAATTATGAACGCTTATGATGATGAATGGCGAATGGAGCAAAAATAGTTGGGACAAAATTAAATTAGTAATAAGGTCGATTCCCTAGACATGTTGCCTATGTGAAGAAGTAGCAAGTTAAAGGTAAATAGTTCGAATGTGTTGAACTCAGCACTCAATGGATTCACCGAACATATCTGGGCCCATTCGCAGTAGAGAAGGGTGTGGATCGCTGTCGGGCCCCAGGCGGTGCCGCCAGACTCCATTGTGCACTACGTTTCGGCTCGTTGTAAGCCCTCGTTAGCTAGCCTGAGATAACTACGTACGTACGGTACGTGAAGAATTATTATTGGTGGTCCCGCGCTCGCCCGCCCTATCTCTACCTATCCAGTGACGCTTTTGAAGTTCTCTCCTTGTGTGAGCTTAACGTCGATCTTGGCAGGCCTAGATTCTTGCAATTCTATAGAGCAACTTCGCTGGTTGTCCCCTTGCTCTGACTTCTACAGCAACAAAGACATCAGTCTTGAAACCATTTCCTCTATCCGGTCTACCAAATTGCAGTATTGCAAGTTATGAAATTCAAATTTTGATTTAATTTATTACTTTGGAAAATATATATTTCACCTTTGGATTCGCACTAGTGATCGGATTGATCTGAGCAGTCGTTCTCAAATACCGAGATCAGCTCTGTGGTAAAATTTAAAATTGTATTAATTTTTCTTGTATGAATGGCATGCATTCGTGTTTGGCTCAGATAGACCGCACTCGCAAGTTGTTTCCACTGCATCGGTCAGCCGATAACTCGTTTGAGTGGCGGAACAGGCGCGTGCCGGCACCGTTACCTCGTCGAGTAGCACTGGCTCTGTACCTAATATAATAGCCCGGAAGGATAGACGCAAAGGTAGCCAAGTACTAGAATGCACGGCTCGCCACCTGTTTCCGTTCTTGTACGACATGAAGTGTCCCGCGATCATGCACCACTGCAAATATTCGTTGGGATGTCGGCTCCCTAAGTGTGCTCTATCGCTTATTTCACGGGGATTGCTCGGAGGAGCTGTTTAACGCGATCCCGCCGTCCCCTTTCCATCTTCGCACTAAGCGTACTGGGCAAGGATTGCATCCCTACACGATGGATCTACCGCGGATGCGTACGAATCGGTCCTGCAGATCTTTCGTCTACAAAACCGGTAAACTCTGGAACGCCCACATATTTCCTTCCATGTATAGTCTCGAGTCCTTCAAGAGTGGCATGAATAGGCATCTGTCGGGCCGGCATTGCAATCGCAACCCCCGCTAAAACCTAATATCCATGAGCATCGTTAGTCACCTTCTGGGTGCTCGACGCCATATGTCGCGCTCTCAATAAAAAAAATATGGGCGTACCCATTTTGGTGAATTAATGTTCAGATTTCTCAAATGGACATTTTTCTAGGTGGTCGAACATGCTTGCTTGCATGCTTGGTATGAATAAATTAATATTGTAGCTTTGGTGTTAACCTCTGCGGCCGCCTGCTATGCACGGTTCACATTTATTTAAGATTTTTTTAAATTTTATTTTGGAGACCGACCCCTAAAGCACCTGTGTCTATATGAGGTGTAGGATTACCGGTTGCAATATTTGATATTGGATTTCCGAAGTTAAGCACTGCCGAGCGCGGTCAGGTATTGGATGGGTGACCGCTGGATCGTTGACGCTGGTCGTGTTTAGGATTCCACATTATACTGTAGGTCCGTTCCCTCTCCACACATGGTGGTAGGGTTAAGCCCGGCGCTGACATGGCACCTACCTAAATAATTCACCTATGTATTTAGGCTGACATCACTGGTACCCAAATAAACAAATAAACTGGTGTTTTGGTGATGTAGCCTTACGTGTCAGTTTCCATAAAAAAAAAGTTGGAAGGCACCTACTTAGCCTTCATGACATAGTAGCCTCTAACGCCTGAATGTTTCTAATTCATTCTCTGAATTCGACATTTTGTCGAGCTTTTTTTTTAAATAAAAGCTACTAGATACGCAATAAAACCACAAATGAGGCAACATAACGGTATGTACCTACCTACATTGACAACGACGTGCTAGTCTGCTAGTCTGCTAGTCAGCAAGGGTTTTAAGGTTCTTGTTCTCAGCGGCTTAGAATAAATCATTTGGTAGGTACACTTAAAAATATAAAACAAATTTTAGGCTTGCCCGTAACCCGTACTTTTATTTCGTCAGTAAAATCATAAGTTTTCAAATTTAATTTGTATTATGGACGTATGAAGTAGGTACCATTAGAAAGATCTTAAAAATTACTATACAAATATGTCGTTAGGTAATAACCCTCCTTTTGCTTCGAAGTCGGCTAAAAATAATTACGTATATCTTAAAAAGAGTCTTATATATGAAGGGAATGTGGAAGAAAGAGTCGAACGGGCCCGCCCTAGGCGAACATACCGTAACAAAATAGGTATAATTCTACGGAAAGGACAAGTTCGCAGCACCCGCAACCAACGGCCATGTATGAAGCGATGTAAGACAATGAAGGAAGCAAAGGATGTATGTCGGAGCGTATGACATGGCGCTCCATTATCTCTGCCTACCACTCCGGGGATGACGCGTGATGATATGTATGCGTAAGTTTTCACGCGATTTATTAGTTTTGTCGTAGGACGCACGCGGGAAGCGAAGCTTTTCACCCACCTCACAAATGGGTACTTTGAAACTTATTATTTTTTTTAATTTCTTCTAAGATCAGTATGATTTAACAGTTAACAATGACGATTTCTGTTGGTTTACTTGCCAGCGCGACCGAGCGCACGAAGTCCGCAAAAAACCTCGCTTCAAAAATTGCGACTTTTCTGATCTGTAGAGTCACCATCATCATTATCAGTATATCACCATCCACTGCTGGACATAGGCCTCTCTAATTTATTTCCAGACATCCCGGCACTCGGTGGCTCTCCATCGTTTGCCCGCGATGTGTCAGATATCATCACTTCGCTTACTTGTTCGAGGTCGCCAGTGTAGGACGTGTGTGCTCCAATGGTGGTCATCCCTGCGGCTCACGTGTCCAGCGCACTGCCACTTGAGCTTTGCCATCCGGTGTACACTATCTATGAATTTGGTGCGTGGTCGGCGAGTTTCTTCGTTTGTTTTTTTTTACGGTGTATTCATTTCTAAGACTATTTATTTGAAACTCTGTCCAAAGCGACTAAAATATACACGAGAAGATAGATTACATTTAAATTACACTCCATTGACCAATGATTAACATCTCGTATGGCTAAACTTGAGCGAACCACACGCTTGAGGGCATATGGTCGGAATAGAAAATATGTGCGCAGTGCAGAAAGTATGCCGAATGAAGCAGGTGTTTAGACAAGATAACGGTATGTCTAAGCTGTGAGTGACCTAGAGCTAGCTAATAGAAACATTAAACTTGGTAATCTTTGAAGGTCTGAATTCCGCGTTTAATAATCAATATCGAAAATCTGACTAAACAAATCTTTAAACATATATGAAAAAAATAACGTATAAATTTGTCTAATTTGTACTAATAAAAAATAACTGCTGATTAAAATGTATTTTATTTTAATAAGAAAATTTGAAAAATACAAGAAACGTCGTCATAGTATAGCTAAAATTATATGAATTTTAAGTACTTATACATTATTTTATTATATTATCGAATAAAATATATTTTTACTAAAAACTCTATGGTTTATCATTTATTACTTACAATAGATAGACATTAAATATATATATATATATATATATTATTGTAAATATATGTTACACTGTAGATAAAGCAGGAAATCTGTAACTATGCCCCTGTGTAACTATGTACATTGGTATAAGCCGTAGCGAACTTATGTTCGCTTAAGTATAACTCGAGAAACACTCAATCAATTCACATAGGGGGTTCTCACTGACATATTCTTACAACTCAGGATTTTTTTTGTGATAATTCCAACACTTTCTTTGGCTTTCAAATGCCGAGACCTTGTACCACTATGTTTATTATACGTAGGTATATTAGTACGTTTGCTGACCTTGAAGCGAGCAGACGTCTCCGTGACCATGAACAGGACGCTCTGTTCGAAACGTCGGAACAATACGATATAGTCGCCGCGAGAAGAGCCGGACACTTTCAAAAAGGTTTATTATATATCTACTTTCAAAACTTGTTGTATTTTCAATTTATTTATTAATTTTTTTATTACCATTTATTCATAGGTAACGCATATATTCTTCTGGGCAGCCTGCCACGTGGCAGCGATATTTGATTTATTTTAAATTTTAATATATTAATTTACTATGTATGCCTTATATTGTAACTTTTTAAATTTCTAATTACTATAAATTTATAAATACTAATACATATGTTATTCATTCATCACATAGCATACATCACCTATTTCCTTTTGGAATGACTCCAATAATTTTTTGACAATAGCAAAAAAATAAGTCCCTCTTATGCTGTAACACAGCTTAGAGCAAGGCTGAGTCATTTCGAGGTTTTATTTCCAAATTGAATCTCCTCTGAACCTGAATCTCCAAATTGAATTGAGTATATTTGTACATAGGATATGTACCACCGCGGTACTCCTTCGGGTGTCTGAGCAGTGAGCAAATATGCATCTATTATATAAGTACCTATCATGCAAACTCAAACTCGCTGGCAAACTTTAATGCAATATTATATGACATGTGTGTCTTTCTTTCGCGGTATTTCTTCATAGCGGACTGAGTACTAATATGTTACCACGCGGGCGTACGCGCCGCGGGAGCTTCTAGTCCTTAAATAAACCAATACAGGCGAAAGTCTAGCGGTTAGCTCACTGTATCTATCTATAATGGGATCTGTTTCAACACAAATAAACGAGGCCCAGTGAAGGCCCAAACTCGTAATCACCACAAGTATGTGGACATTATTACAAATTATGAGTTTGGGGCTTTTGCGATAGAGACACTTGGGGCATGGAGCCCGGATGCTGCCAGCTTTTCGAACCAAATCGGAAAACTGCTATTAAGGCTTGTGGGAACCGTCGGGCTGGGACGTACTTCAAACGAAGTATAAGGTTTGACATTATTATTTTTCTTTTTTTTTATTCATTCAGCGGGGAAACGCTGCATCCGTCATGGGGATCATGCCACCTGTCCCCATAATGGACGAATGTTTTTCCCTTTAATGTTGTAATGCTTGTTACATACATACATACATACATACGTATCGTCACGCCTGTTTCCCAGTGGGGTAGGCAAAGACAACGGATCTCCACGTGCGACGATCCTGACACACCTCTGCCGCTTCTTGCACTCTCATAATATTCTTCATACATGCTCGTCGGTTACGGGTACTGC
>WYDE02048050.1:0-12379 GCA_009867175.2 Adela reaumurella | reverse complement strand
GGGTTAAGTACATTAAACAAAACTTTTGAAAAATCTGTTAGTTTGACAACTAAAAGGGGCAAAAAGGATTCTAAAAAGTGTGACGTCATTTATGAACGGTCCCTTAGTAGAAATTGCCCGACTGGGTCCGCTTACCAATGCATTGAATACAGGAATTTTGAAACGTCTATGTCAATATTTTTTTCTTGTAACGACATCTGGCGAAACTCATAGTTCTACAGCTGGTAGTTCGCCATCTAAAAAAATTAAATGCAGTGAAGGTTCAGAATTGGGAAAGGTACCGCTAAATGATTGACATCATAAATCGAGTGTGACTGTATAGAAGCGAACAGTTATAAGCAATCAATCGAAGACACGTTCTTAACCGAGCAAGCACTCTTCCTCGAAAACTCATCATCGTGTTTCCCCTCCGTAACCCTCGTTTGGAGAGATAGGCATCACATCAGACGGGCCTCGGAAAAAATCTCTTCCGATCTTAATATCCTGTACTCATACCACTGCAAAACTAAGTCGACAAATCTTGTTCTCATCTCTTGGCAGCGACGTCAACATCGACTGCGTGGAGGAGGCTATGGAGTACTGGAGGACGCTGTCCCCTAAAGCCGAAGCCGGAGGGAGAGACCGGTTCGTGACTTAAAACGCAGCCATCACCCAACTTGGCTACGCTTTAAGACGAAAAAAACTCTTCGTAAGCGGTCGCCCATCGTACATACATTCATACATAGCGTCACGCCTGTTTCCCCGTGGCGTAGGCAGAGACAACGGATCTCCACGTGCCACGATCCTGACACACTTCTGCCGCTTTTTGCACTCTCATAATATTCTCATACATGCTCGTCGGTTACTGGCACTGCGCACTTGCCCCTTTTTGAGAACCTGATCGATCTGATCTCGGTACGTGCATCTAGGGCGACCCTTCAGGACTCTTCCACTTACATTCGCTGCAAAAATTTCTTTCGTTAGTCTTCTATTCTCCATTCTTCCAACATGACCGAACCACCGAAGCATTCCTTTCTCAATCCTAGCCCTTCGTGTCGGGGAAAAAGTGTGTCATCCCCACGTGTGCGTCTGTTGCACGAGCGTCGACTCCTCAGGGACCCACGAACGGCCAACTTAGCTTGCTGTGGGACAACTTTGAAGTTCAGACGTGGGACTTTAGAGCCATTGACATGGGAAAAAAGAGTCGCAACGATGAATCATTTACAAATTCTAAAGTACAGAAACTAAATCAATAAAACCTCTCGATAAAATAGATAATCGTTAATTTTTAAATTTATACACGTTCAAATTCGGATGTATCTATTTCTCTTGCAGGTTTTGTTATTTTAATGATCAATGTTTTGTTAGAAAGGGGGTACTTCAGTAAGTACCCCCTGACTGAAGTACATCACTGGATGGTTCCGTATAAATTGATCAAGAATGATCAAGATCTGATCATAGGCTCCGAAGATAAAACTCCTCGGTAACAAACAGACCACGTATCGTGATTGAGTTAGTGTTGGGGGTTGCATTAGATACCGGTGGGCAGGATGCGGTGGGATAGTGATGGTGGAGGTGTTGAAACAAGGGGGGAAAGTGGTTGGAGGTGGGGAAAGGTAGGTGGAGGAGGGGGGAGGTGGGAAGATTGGTGGAAGGTAGGGGAATTTGGGGGAAAGTGGGTTAAGGTGGGGGAGGGGTGAAGGTGTACGTTTAAGTATCGAAATTTTAGTTTCAATTTGGAATTCGGTAAACAATTGAGGTCAGTTTTTAATTTTTGTTTATTACAACAGTATAACATAGGTTCATGATACACATGCACAAGTTACCTCCTAGTTCTGGGTACAGCTAAAGGACTTGTGATAGTACCTATGTATACCTGACGAAGAGTTTCTTGGTAGCGAACAGCTACCAAGAAACTCTTCGTCAGTGATCTCTTGTTATTGTTATTGGTGCCAAAGCACTTTACCCGCCTCGTGAGTGTAACAGCTGCAATGCAATACTTAGCGTTAGCGTCAAACAGTTAGAAACTCTTACGCCATTAATGATAATCCGAAAATATAGCAACATAAGTTTGGCCTCTTTTCAAGTACCGAAGTCTTCGCGGCGTCGCCTTTTGTGTAAAACAGGTACATGTAAATTAAAAACCGATTATCCGGACACCGGTTTTCCGAACTAGTATTTTACAATCCAATACAGGAAATCAAGAGGAATGCTAATTCCATATCGAAGTGCACGTACACTCTGCGGATTGTTTTGAAAAACACTCGGTAAAAAACGTGGGCTGTGAATGCCGTGCTTATTTACGCTTTTCTTGAAGGATTCCAAATCATACACTGCAGGAAACGCATCGGGAGTAAAAGCATTCCAGGGTTTCGCAGTGCAGAAGATAAAAGAAATACTGAAGATCTTAGTCCATACTTCAGGCAGTCAACAGTAAAAGGATGCATTTCCTGTCTGCCACGCGTTGACCTATGGTGAAAATGGTGACGTCGGACTCGAATTCCAACAGCTCCTCAGAGCATTTGCCGTGGAACAGCCGATAGAACACACTTAGTGAACCAATATCTCTGCGGAGCTGCAATGGTTCAAGTTTGTAGGACACCACGGAGTCGTTGACCATGCTAATTGCGCGTCTTTGGATAGAGTCCAACCAAGTTCCGAGCCTTATTCAGGACGCCTAGTTTTTTGGAGGCGAATTAGCTTTGTTCTTGATGTGACGGCCGAAGTTGAGTTCGCGTGTTAAATCCACTCCAAGGATACTGAAATGGTCATCGACGTTCAGCCATGTGCCCTGGAATTCGGGAGCTGTGCGAAATGATGACTTTTTTGCACTAAACACACACGCCTGGGTTTTAGTTGCATTGAACTATTCCAGGGTTTTTGAATCCATTGTGAGATCAGATTCAGGCTTTTCTCAAGTGCAGCACAACATTGAACTCATTTTCCTCCACCAACCCCTTACTGGCCCTAGGCCTGTTGCCATAGCGCCCGTGAACAGTGCTGTCATCTGTATAGCAATAAATATTACCAAGAAATAATAAGCCATTGATATGCTGAAGGAACAGCGTTGGCGATATCACGCATCTCGCATCGCGAACACTCGCATCTGGGTATTGTCGAGGTGACGCAGCACCATCTTCCAGGCTAATGTGCGTTCCGCGAAAAGAGCGACACCAGAGAAGGTCTGCTTGCTCTTTGGTGGAATGAGAGGGGAAACCGACCTCCACAGGGGAAAGTGCAGAGTGACAGTAGGTACAAAATAACTCCTAAAATATGTAGTTTTCACCAGTTAATAAAAAAAAAATACGTATATGTATACATAAGTATAATCCATCATGTATTATTCTACATACGATAGATTATACGGATTTGAGAATATCTGGACAGACCCTGGCTGCAATTACTTAGTCCTGATAATCGGGATTATACTGTATTATAATTATGTGTGAATAACCCTACTGCATTTCTTCCCATGCATGTCGTAAAATGCGACTAAGGAATAAAGACAAGATACCGCGCTAAAGGGCGACAGGCTCGCCACCTCTCACCTTGGCACGGTACTTCTACCCATTTATCCAATAGGTGGGTCTTTGTTCCTTACATGCTGCTTGATGTCTTGTCCGAATAACTTGCGAAATGTGGTGGTCGGTGTTGTGCTGTAATTTACCAGAGTTCTTGCAGCACAACACAGATTGCTCTGCTTACCCCGATTGTCGGGATTAAGCGTGATATGTATAAGTGATAAGTGATATGTATGTATGTATGTCCTTGGCCCCAATGACACATACAAATATACAATCACGCCTCTTTCCCGGAGGGGTAGGAAAGACAATTGAGTGCCATTTGAAACGTTCCTGATATCTATACACAAGTAATTTGATTTATTCACGGTTATACATCGCTTCATACATTCGCTTCATTTCGTTACATTAATTTTTTACACCCCGTTGTAATAGAAGTGTCCGTTATATATAATGTAACAATGAAACTTGCCTGGTCAACACCCGGCTTCTCAGGATTGTACAAGGTCCTAGTCTCCACGTGCTCTGGCACTAGGTCGTGTCCGCAGAGCGGGAGAGACTTCCACTTCTTCAATAAATTCAGGCAGAGGTTTTCTTTCTTCTCCGTATCCGATTTGTAGTCACCTGTAAATAGAAATATTTCCGAGAAGCAGGTGAAACCATGTTTCAGTAGCTTGCTTTACCGTCTCGTCGCCGCGGTGCGGTGCTATGTTAATAACTTTTCTGTTCTTTTCCATAGAAAAAGGGCGATAAATTTTTACATGCTTTAAGCACTGTTAGACGAGGCTTCTCAACGCTACTTTTATTGATTTGGGGATCACATGTTCGCCTATTTTGTTATTCCGCTAGCTAAAACTTCTACAGGTCTACAACTTGGCAGGGCCCGCGTGCTGTATACGAAATTGACACAGTAGTGATGTGCTAGTGGGGAGAGTTCTTCTCGCAGGACGGAACTTAAACCTGCCAGACGACTCTTCAAGTTCAAGTTTAAAAAGGACTTAAGAGACACTTTTTCGACGCTTTTTCACCTTTTTTCAAAGTCGTCTGGCAGGCTGAAGTTCAAACATATGTCATATTCTTTATGCCGAACACGATCACCGTAGTCATTTTCATTACAGAATCATGTTTTTTACTGCCTCCTAGGCCATATAGTACGGGTAGAATGATAGAACAGTGAGCAGAACAGCGCTGTTACCGGCGTAGACTCACTCGACGTGTCGAGGTCGAAGTGCGAGTGTGAAGCACATAGATTTTGTATAGAGTTCACTATCTGTGTCACTGTAATTTCTCACTCACTCACTAGAGTGAGACGACGCCGGTAAGGGCCCTGAACAATTACAAAACTGCGCCGTATTACTCTGCTGTTTATAAAAGCCGGAGATTGAATTCGCACTTTTATAAACAGCATAGTAGCAGGGCAGCACCCACCTTTCCCGTTGTCTTTGTACTGCACCCCGTTGACGAGGACGGTGCTGTGATTGGTGAACACGGGCGCCGGCAGATGGTTGTTGCGGCAAAGCTGGTTCAGGATTGTCGACGGTTTCACGGCGTCTCGCCATTTATTGTAACCGCTCCTGGAACACAAATGTGCGGCGTTCCTAAAATACGTCCCAATATACAAGAGGAGTATTCAAATGCACTAATAAAAAGATGATTTGAACATTGGAACTGTGAACAATAAAATGAATATTTTACACATGTGGATGAGTCATAATCGTCTACAAACACACACGCACGCACTCCTATCTTTCGTGTATCTTTCTCTCTATATGACTCTTGTGCGACTGAAATAAAGTTAAATTTATCTCTTTGTACCTAGGTAATTTGTAGGCTTTGGCACAGCTCATTGTCAGGTTTTGGTGTAATATAAACGAAGACGACATGCTATGCACCGACATGGTGCCAATAGTTGGATAATCGCTGCGCTTCGCATCTTCTATAAATTAACTGGGCGTTTTTTTTTTGTAAGCAGCATAAAATTTTTAAACGTAAATAATAATTTTTAGTGCAATAAGTTCTTAAAAATACAAATCGATTATTCGTCGGTCGTTTTCTGCGTGCGAGTAAGACTGCCACTTCTTGAAAACAAAGCGATTATGCGTCGGCCGCATTAGTAATTTTTAACATATGGGCGTTCGGTCAATTCATTGTTTAATTTATTTACCATATGTGCGTTCTGTCCGTTTCTTTGTGAAATTATGTTTTTCTGTTGTTTAATTAGTCTATTTCGATGTACGTTTAATGCCCATCCAATATAAAAGGCAATGAACAGATTACCAAAAATGTCGAACAGACATTAAAATTTTATCAGCCTGTCCGGGGGTTGTGGGGGAGTAAATTAAATGGATGAACAAACTTAAATTTTCTTGGGCTAAATAAACGAAAGATTATTTAAAGTATAAGTTAAACCACATTGGATCTTTAGGAACGGATCTGAGCGTGACTTAGAAAGCACCATCAGCAGCACTATTTCGAGGGGTGTACGATTTTAACAAATTTTAATTAAAATCTTGAAGTAAAGTATAAATAGAAGCAGTGACTTTTGAATGCAAACAAAATAAAGTTAATGAAGTGCTTAAATGAATGTGTTTTATTAATTTATTGTTGAATTTACTAGTAGGTAAACAAGTCTTGTACTGAACTGAACATTATTATGTTTTCACTAACGCAATTCAATATACATACCTCCATGTACAGTCCTATCGTCTGAAAGAATTACACCGGATATAGAGACAAATTCGAGATCTCTTTCTGGAATCTTCGCACCGACCATAGAGTAAAATTGACTTCGGAATTTTGTCTCTTTCCACTGTAACGTTTTGAAAATATACGCGTGTACATGTCATGCACTTGCATATCAATATGAATGTCATCAACAGATCCTGTATCTAGTTAATAATAGTCCACAATCCTCCGTAAACCCTAATACGGGTCTGAAGATAATTGTTTTATTGCGAAGACTAGAATTATAATATTAAAACTGACGTGCAATACTCGCTGGATAGTCCACAAGTGGCCCTGTGTTTGGTGAAGATTCGGTCCTCGATATCAATGACAGTGGTGCCGATGAGGTCGTCGGAACACGAGCACTTGTCGTAGTCCAGCACTGATACTGTCAGGAGGTAGTCCTCCGGAAGAACAGCCCGGAACTCGTGCAATCTGGTAAAAAATAATGGAAAATATTAATAGGAGGCATTACAAAGACCTTTATCATATAACTATTTTTTTAAGTTTAAGGCATTTTGGTATTGCTTACAGGTATTTTGAATAGTATGCAATATATATTCACTAACAGATAACGCAAAGCTGAAACCGGTATATCTGGAAGGGTTAAATTTTGCAACCGAGCCCCTCATGTAGGTGAGAACAGAGAAAGGATTTTATAAATGTGTACCGCGGGCAAAATAAAATACCTAAAAGAGGTTTCAACGCGCAAGGGCTTCCTCAAGTGACATCAATGCTAGGGCTTGTTGATGTGGATCAGAAGGTAATTTTTACAACACAATTAATCGTTGCGTTTGTTTGAAACGATGAATGAGGGTGGATGAAGCAAAGTTTGCTTAGCAAACTACCAATGTATGGCAGGAACGTGTCAAATGGCGCTCGATTGTCTGTGACAACAACTTCAGGAATAAGGCGTGATGGTATGACTGCTTGATTGACAATATTATCAGCGTTCAGAGATATGCTAGTCAACTAATCTTAGTAAGTTTTTATTTGCAGGAATAAGGTAGGTATACTACCTTCCAAAAATAGGGTTGAGATTCTTGGGGACATAATTCTTTCTGTCTCCCAAATGCTTCTTGCCCAGTTTGACAGTGACGTACGGATCGGACTTGCCCGAGAAGTCTTTGGGCATTAAGTTCAGTCCCTTCACGATGTAAACTCGGACCAAGTATTTTCTGGTCTCATTATTCGGATGGTCGTGAAATAAGCTAAAATGTAAAATTTCATTTTTAATAAACATTAAACATAGCACTAAACAGTATGCATATTCCTAAATCCCGCTTACACATCCCACACCTTTTATTCTGTAACATTCACCACCCTTTCTATCAGTACTTGTGCAAACAGTTTGCGGACAATACTTAGAAAGGTTATGCTTCGATAGTATTTAAATTCCTTTTGCGAGCCTTAACCTTTATATAGCGGGACGATCACAGCTTTGCTCCAATCATCTGGTGCTTGGCCATGTCTCCAGCAAATATTAAAGAACCGGCGCAACAGGTCTGTAACCACCCAACCACTACACATTTCGACAGACACTATCATACCCTGCCGTTTTATGCCAGATTTCAAGCCTTTCAATGCTTTCTGAATCTCGTCCATACTTATCTAGATATCATTGCCCGTACTGGGCGTGTCGCTCACAGTTACATCTGCAGGCTGTGTCTCCACTCCTTCAGGTTCAAAAAGCCTTCCTAAATAATCTTTCTAAAATATTATTTTCATCCTGTAATACACATCCCTCATTGTTGTTACTTTAGAATATAATATTAAATGCTCATTTACATGACAAAATATAATACATAAACTCAAATAAACAAGAACAGCGGCCATTCTCTGCCCTCGGTGAAGGAGTCTTTCACGAGTATATAAAGCGTGATTCCATCTACGCCTTGGCTGAAAGACGGGGAATCCATGACGGGGTTTGTGTCGGGCTTCTCTTTTCCTCGGATTTAGTCGGTGCAGCCAGCCCAGATATCCGACAGCGCACGAACACCGCCTGCTCGAGATTTGATATCTGATGCTCCTGAAGCCTGAGCATGTTGACGCCGCAAAACCTGTGGTTCTGAATGCAATCTCATTCATTCATTAAGCTACCAAAAATCCAAATAAAACAATAAAAAACTGGGAAAAGACCTCGTAGAAGGCACAGCGCACCCCGTTGTTCATAATCTAATAATTATAATGTATACCTATGGATCGTTGACCAGAAACCGTTGATCGTTTATGCCCTAACATACATACCCTTTATCCAAATCCACACCGCTTCTAGAAACAGCAACCATGTTCTTTGGAGGGGGCCATTTGTAAATGACAATGCCCGCCTTCAGGAACCCACAATATAGTTTTTCGTCTTCTTCGGGAACACCGGTCTTCTTGCCTTTGTACATTTTCAACGTGTGACACCAATCTTTGAAATTTGAGAATCCTTCCTGACTTTCCAGCTCTGAGTTGAAAATCTGTTGATTTGTGAATGTGAATGAATTTGTAAAAGTTTTGAATGTTCAATTTACTTCATCTACGCATTGATGTAGAAATTGGTTACAACCAACCAACTTACCGCAATGTGGTCTCCTTTTCGCAAAGTATCGCCCAAACATTCCTGTAATAAATTCAATTAGGATTAAAAATATTTCTTCATTATTATTATTATCACATTATTATTATACACATACATACATAGCGTCACGCCTGTTTACCAGTGGGGTAGGCAGTGACAACGGATCTCCACATGCCACAATCCTGACACACCTCTGCCGCTTCTTGCACATTCTTCTCATAATATTCTTCATACATGCTCGTCGATTACGGGTACTGCGCTCTGGCCCATTTTGGAGCACATGCTCAGTACATGCATTCTCATAAATTCATTCATATACATAGAATGCATACACGCATTCTAGGTAGGTACGTGTGTTTAGGGCGACCGTTTCCGACTCTTTCACTCACTCACATTCTTTATAAAAATTTCTTTCGTTGGGTCTTATTTCATCCATTCTTCCAACATGACCGAACCACATTATTATTAATGCGACTATTAGTAAATGAATAAATAAATATAGACTTTTCTGCTTAGCAGAAGGCGGACTTATTGGCCGAAGCAATCTCTTCCACACAAACTTTATGCACTACAACACATTCGTATTGTTAGTCATAGGTTTCCTCACGTTGTTTTCCTTCACCAATTGTGTGCAATTTTGCACACAAATTTTAACTGAGATTTTAATATCCGGAAAAATTGTGCATATACAGGTATCGAACCCACGACCTCTTACTAGGCTTGCGCTAATTAACTAGGCTACTTCGCAACCCACTTTACAATAATGCTATGAAACCTACCACTTTGCCTATGCTATAAAACCTCAAGAGTGTCTTATAATGCAGGAATATTAACAGTTCTTTGTAATCGAATTGGAGATGTTTGTATTTTAATAATTATTTCTTGAATATTAAATTATGGGAGTTGAAATTTTTTATTTTATTTATTTTTTAGAAAAAATGATAACTTAATAATAATAATTATAATTTTAGTTGTAATTGCAGCCATTGTACCTATTTAAGTACGAAAAAGTTATAAAAGGCAATGAAGGATACCTTTTGCGAGCAGCTAAACCTTATCCACCAGTCCTTTATTGGAATGTCATCTTCAGACTTGATAGACTTTTTAGATTGTTTCGTTTCTGGAAGCTTTCTATAACCACTTCTTTTAACAGATGTCACAGCAGCCACTGTGTGTGTTCTTGAAAAGAATGAGCGAAGTTTTGACTTCAAGTGAGGCTTTTCGGGTTTAATTAGAAGCTTTTCTGAAGACTTTGAGGATCTGGTCGAGTTTATTGGACTATCTCTTTCTGAAAGAAGATTCTGGTAACTGACATGTTGAGCACACGTTCTTTCCTCTGAGGTAAGCAGAGACAACAAAAAGTATTGCAGTTGGCGAGAGCTGACCATTGGGCGATCTGAATATAATGAATATTGAAATACAAACCAACAGATTTCTGGAAGATTTCAAATGAAGCACTATGCACGGAGGCATCCCTTTCAATCTTTGGAAGCCAATCGACGACAAACTTGCTTGGGCTCTTCAGTACGTTTGTTCCCAAGAAAATTGTTCTTCCGAAGGTGCCACTGTCGTACAAGCGGATGCTAAGCGGAGGACAGTATGCCTCCTTCATTGGGGCTTCAAATATTTCAGTGTGTCTTCCATTGGGAAAGTTACAATTAGCCTTATTCTCCATAATGGTGTCTGACTTTATGGCTAGATCGTCAATTTCCAAAACAGCCCCTAGCTTTCTCTTCGGCTTTACTCCTCGAAGACCCCACCAGTAAACATCGATTCTGAAATATTTTTTTCGGTTTCATCATATCTAAATATATAAAGCGAAGTTTTTACGGAGCCGTTCATGTAACGTACTTCACAATTGCATGTTCGCATATAACTCAAGAACCAGTTCATCGATTTTCACTGTTAAATTTTGCCACTTTTCAAGATGGTTTTAGGCTATGAATTATCACGATATGTCATTGGAGGCCTGAACTGTGAGCAAATGCGGCGCGCGGGTGTTCGAGTCGCGGGGCGCTGCTAGTTGAAAGATAATAATCATACTTACTCATTACTCATACTTACTTGTGAGTTGAATATTGGGGTATGAGTGCTTCTGGTAGTGTCTCTATTTCGTTTAAATTAGCATCTGTAATATCGGTTATCTGGAAACATACATACACATAAATGATATTAAATATCGTTATCCTAGCAATACAGCAGAAAATCTGTATATATTTCTAGCTATGTAACTATGCATGCGTGTCGACGCCACCGTCCAGATACTATACTAGCTTATAACTCGAGAACGACTCAATAAAATCACATGGGTTTTTCACTGAAGTATTTAATCTGTAACAACTAGGGGATGGTTATAGACTGTGTAATAGCCTTTCCCCAGAAACATATATCCGTTATCAAGCAGGACTGGCACCTCATCGGTGGTGAATTTGGCTTCACTTGAGGCATCGACCACAAGCACAGCCTACCAGAAATACAATCTTTTAGTTTCAAGGCAGTTATATCAATGAGTCGTGTCAGAAGCCTGTTCCTGGCAATAAGATAGATGAAAGCTTTACCCTGAAAAGTTGCACTGACATGAGGATTTCTCCTGCGCACAGTTTTCCCTTGTACAGGCTAAAGTTCTGCAGTTTAGGAGCAATAGCCGATTTTACTTCACCAGCCATTCGACACTCAATCTGAACACGTCCCATTAGTTCCGCTTTGTCCTGAAAATAGAAGAAAATCTTTCTTTTTTTTCATTCAATATTATTTTTATGACGAGTAATATTTAAGGCGACTGCGCCTATTGCGAAAAACCTACAGCCACCCTAAATCCTAGTCTTCAAATAACTTTGTATTGTTTTATAAAAAGTGTTTCCACAAGTTCGCCGAAAAGCAGAACACATATCTGCACGATAACAAAAATTACAAAGTTATTTGAAAAATAAAATTTATCATTGGGTTAGGTTATGAAAGTCAGTAGTAGGCCTCTTAAGTGAAAACTTACAAATACTTGATGTTTATAATTTATTTTTCTCGCACAAGCCAAGAAGTAGTACGCCTACATGCTCCATTCCTACATCCTAAAGATTAGTTTTAGAGGAATGCTCAAGAGGCATTAAACTCGCCTATTTGTAACCCTGTAATATGGTGTATGTACAATAAAGAATACACACATACTAGGTGCGCGCGACGCGCTATCAACACGTTTTTATGTTTGCGCATTTATCTATGTACAGTCCTATCGTCTGAAATCTTTACACCTTAAATAGAGACAAATTCGAGTCTCTTACTGTTACATTGACGCTGACCATACTCTTGACTACTACTCATTGACTCTTGACTCTTGACCATAGAGTAAAAGAGACTTTGGAATTTTGTCTCTTCCCAGTGTAAAGGTTTGAAAATACACATATGTACATGCATATAAACACGGGTACCTACATTTTTTTAAATGTAAACTGACACGGAAGGCTACATCACCTAATGCACCAGTTCTTCTGGTCCCAGTGATGTCAGCCTAAACACCTTGGTGAGTTATGTGGGTGGTGCCATGTCAGCACTTCCCTCAATTCCAGCCGGCTACACTGAACTGGACGGAAAACACGAA
>WYDE02047939.1:0-12382 GCA_009867175.2 Adela reaumurella | reverse complement strand
CTATGAAACATAGTTCGTGTTTTCCGTCCAGTTCAGTGTAGCCGGCTGGAATTGAGGGAAGCGCTGACATGGCACCATTGTCCGACTTCCTTGGCACGACCTACATAACTCACGAAGGTGTTTAGGCTGACATCACTGGTACCAGAAGAACTGGTGCATGAGGTGATGTAGCCATCCATGTCAGTTTCCATAAAATAAAAACTGCTTCACCCATTTATCGCTTTTGAATACTTAAAAAGCTTCATATTTTAAAACTGTATTTATAGATTTTATAAATTTTTCAACGTTTTGGATGTTTTGTCCGACTTCCTTGGTTTTGACAGAGGACGTTTGTTCAGTTTTTATATATAACCTTATATTTATTTAGACTGTTCCACATCTTCTCGCGTTGGTTATCTCTAAGTGCTTAGAGGAAAAGTAAGTGAATATTCCAAGTTAACAAATAAAAGAAAAATATCCATTATTTTGGGACTGACTTTATTATTTTTCACATGTAATGGATCGACACTGAATTTCGAGTGGCCCTGTAATTCGCGGCAATGCAGTGCTGAATGCAGCAGTAAAGTGTCCAGATGGTTTCCCGCGTCGGATGGCTCATGCAGCGGCTCATCTACAGATGCTGGTAGATGAAGTTGAGGAAGCTGGTGACTCGAGCGTAGGCCGAAGGGTGCCCCAGTTGACAGCCGGCAGCCGCCACGAACGAGCAGACACCAATCTGCGATGGTTAAACATTTTTAAGTACGCAATAAGAGTACAATACCCAATATATAATGCAAGTATTATGGGGTTTAAAAAGTTAATTTATTAAAATTTAATGGCGTATAAAATTTACAACAGGACTCCCGATAAAACTAAGGAATTCCCACTCAATGTTTTTAATGAATGCCTGGCTGAGGGAGGAGGTGTTTTATGCTATGGACGAATTCTGGAAATACAAAAGGCTAACAAATGAGAAATGATATTATACAGATAGTACTAGGTAAGACAGTACGAGTCATGTGATTTATATTAACTGACATATTATTATTTAACTGATTGATTATTATTGTTGCCTAATATTAAAAATTGTCACAATGTCAGAATATTCCCAGAATATTAAAAATATTTACAATGTCAGATTAACCGAGCGGGTAAGAGCACGCCTCTCAAGCGGGAGGGAAGGTTCGATCCTTACTGGGAGCACAATATTAATAAGTTTAGAATTTGTGCTGAAATGGCTACTGACACTCCGGTGAATGAAAACATTTGAGGAAACTCACTTCCATGCCGGTTGGCTAAATACTCTAATTTCATGTAAATGAGACAGGCCTGTATCCAGCGGTGGGGCGAATAAAATGGCAGCAGAGGATTCAAATTTGATTTAAAGAGTACTTTGTAAAGTAAGTGAAGCGTACATCGCCGTAACTGGCAAGATTGGTGTTAACTTAATACATGCAATTAGTAAATAAACATGTTGAAAGGCGAGTAATCAAATTAAATAGCGTGAATGGGTGATTTGAATAAGGTGATTAGTTCCATTGCACCAATGGCTATTAATAATAGCGTCTTGGTCCCTACACTTATGTATGGGAGTGAATCTTGGGTATGGCAGAAGGGACATGAAAGTAGAATAAATGCAGTAGAAATGAGGTCATTAAGAAGAATACATGGTGTATTTTTTGAATGATTTGATATCGATGGATTGAAAGAAGACATAGCGACAAGAATAGAGGAAAGTATGCTTAGATAACGGTCGGCTAACGTTTTGTATTTCATTCTTCTGAGTCCACGTTCACTTTTATGCACAATATGCTTATAAAATGCTGCATATATGTATAATTCTGGCAATGCACTGTTGCGTAAAGGCACCAAAGTGTTACCAAAGTGAATCAGAACTGAACGAGAGACCCTGTTTCCCATATCACAGGGAATCCTAAATTGGGAAACAGGATTCCACTAGATATTAATTCCTACATGTAATAACTAATTAGGGCATTCCTATAGCAGACCCTTAATTTTTTGTATGTACTAAATGTTTAGTTATTTCAATAGGTAAACAAACTTTTTCTGTTCTTTCTTTAGATAGTTTGCACACATGGAGATAATAGATGGTGAGAGAATGACCAAATAGGTAGCTTTTTACTTAAGGAGCAGGATTGCAGCACCAAAACAGGTGTGCATGCATAAACTGATGTTGGACGATCGATGAAGCAAAGGATGCATGTAACGAACGTGTCAAGTGGCGCTCAATTGTTTTTGCCCACCCCTCCGGGAAAGAGGTGTGATTTGTACTATATATGTATTCGTATATAAGAATCTATGATTCTATGTAGCCAGGGAGGGTTTAAACCCCTAAAAAAAATGCGTGAATTTTCATTAGTGGTTTCGCGCTGATTTCATATCTGAGGAAAAATTGGAGAGGCGTATGACCAGCAGCGGTCGATTTAACGGTGATGTTGTTGAAGACATATAACGAAAACCCACCCGAATTCCAAAAGTGGCTAAGTCCTAAAAAGCCCTCAAAGTATACTAAAAAACTTGCGGGTTATTACTCCAGTATGAACTGGTTTGATTCTGAATCGATGGTGTCACTCACAAGCGTGGGTACGCCGTTTCTGATGACGGTGAGGGGGCCGCCGGAGTCTCCGCCGCAGATGCCGACGCCGCCGGTGCCGCTCGTGCATATGGTAGAGGACTGCACGAACACCGTGCCGAAGGACATTTGGCAGAGGGAGTTTGTGATCACGAGCAGGTCCACGTGGCTCCTCATGGTGTTCATCGTCAAACCTTCAGCTGAGAAAAGGAAATTTCTATGTACTTCCCATTATAAGAAATTTTATATACATGCTTTTATAAACTTCCAAAATAAAAATAGTTTTTTGAGTCAATCAACCCTTTCGAAATAAAATTTCCTACTAAGTATTCTATATACGTCGGATACAAAGACAAAAATTGTTTTATCAGTAATACTTTTTCATTATTATGTTGAAGAAGTATAATTTTTTTGTTGTCGTCTTCTGCAGGCTGTAATCAGGCTGTAAGACTAGAGGGCCATCAGGAAGTTATGATACGTGGCAACTGTGAGCAACTATCTGCATTCATAGAGAAGTAGTATGTAGAAGCATGAAATTGGCGACACTAGCGACATCCGGTTCCGTGCATCACTTCTTGGTCAATCTAATTAGATTTTCGTAGATGAGTTTGGTCCAGTTACCAGTTCATTTCAATCGGCGAAGTACATTTGAGGAGCCTCTAATCAAAACCTCACATTTCCACTATTCCTGCTTTTACAGGAACCACAAAAAACTACCTACAGAGCAGGTCTTCAGAAATTGTGACTGTTTGGTTGGTATTTTCATCAAACTGAGATAGTCAGATCAATATTTTCTTTATATTGTATTTTTATACACTTTATTTACAATGTTATTCCAATCTGAAATTTGGAAATGTGTGGTTTTGGTCGGCCACACTGGAATAGTAAGCTCTTGTATGGACAACTTAAGGAAATGTGAGTTTTTGACTTCACAATAATAGCATTACACCGGTGCATTTTAAACATCCAAAGGGTCCCTTTTCTTCTTCTTTTTGCTGGCTGGTGGTATTGGCAAATAGGTTTGATTTGACATAATAATCCGTCATTATGGTCAAACCACATACCTTTATTAAAAATATGGAAAAGTGTGAGTTTTGAATAAACTCTGCACAAGAGTGCAAATATTGAAAGGAAATGTTGCTTTTCGATAAGATATAACATGCAGAAATTTATTTATTAATATACGTATTTATTAAAGTACGTTTATTAAAATAATATATGGAAATGATAGAATTTGCTCAAACAATCACTTTTGAGCATAAATTTTTCACTGGTTTTGTGTTGTTTTTTGTTAGGTTTTAGTGCAGAAATGTATTTGCTGGTTGCCAGAAAAAAAAACTGAAACTTTCAAACTGAAAATGTGAGGTTTAGAATGGTCACTCCTCATTTGTTCCTGCCTGTGGGACTCCACAGGCAGGGTAAACGGAACGGAACTCCTTGTAGACTGGCGGCTAATAGGTTTAGGTGTGCTGTTAAAAAATCAAGTTTAACCAGTTATGTTGAAGTGCTGTCACCTTTGAAGGGAAATAAACACCCACTGTTATGGGAACCGTGGGTGAGTCGGCGGAGCTGGACGAGATATTCTATTTGGCTATGTGATTCTCTCCCTCCTTTTTTCTTCTAGCATTATTTTGTATTTTAAATTAGTCTTATATATTATATAAGAGTAAGTATGTAAGTTGCGCTGCAAGTATTACCCACTTAAAATAAACTAATCCATGTTATGTAATCACACAATTGGATGAGCGAAGGGAGCTCACAAATGTTTATTAATTATCTTGAAGCTGTAAGACAAAGTCATCAGTGGCTCGAAGGCTGCGGGTCTATGAGTGCGCCGGGTGCACATACTCAATATCAAGGGGGCCTTGAGTTTGCGCCTCTTCGAGGTTTGAGCCCCTGGCAGCCGCTCCTGAGGCCAGCCTCCAGCAACCCCAGCTACGAAGATGGGTGTTTGTTTAATTCCCACATATAGCTATGTACAAGCTATACTTGCCAGAACAAGAATATATTTCTTTATAGTGTAAGTGACCAAATGACAGAGCCCAGACGAAAATAACATCGAGACACGGAAAATATCTTGAAAGAGGATACATAGTTTGAGTTTTTCCCGTTTAAGCGAAATACGGAAATATATGAACGTACAGTCGCTGGTCCTGCCGTATCCAGCTACGTTGGCCCAGTTTCCGTTGAAGTCTTCCCAGATGGCAGTGCCGGTCGGCAGCGACACGGGCGACATGAGAGCTGCAACAGAAAAACAGCATATTAATAATGGTGATTAGCCGTTTCTGTACTACGCTATTTTCCAGTAATGAAAATTTTGTCAAACGATTAGGCGAATAATAATGCGTGACTTTAATTCACGTGAATTCTTAAATCCGTTAATAGATAATCAGTTTGTGGCCAGCAAAGGTCAAGCCTCAAAACCTGGCCACGCAATTACAGTGATTACACATAGAATTACATTAAACATATACACAGTAAACACACTAGTGAATAGTATTGACATATGTATGACTATATTTCAATTAACATAGTATGTACATAACATAATATGTAGCTACTTTCAAGTCAGCTCTAGGTATACGTGGGACACACTAAAAGTTTCCGAAATTAATAAGAATAAAATACTATTAGTTAAAGGTCAAACATTAATTTATTGTTTCTCAAAATATTCTCCCTTTGCGTAAATGCACTTTTTCATACGATTAAACCAATTTTGAAAACTTTTGTGCCACTCCTCCGTGGTGACCTCAGAAACGTGTTAAGATATCAAGTAGCATGTAAGGCACGAAGACCCACCCACTGCATGACTCGGTAGAAAGAAACCCGTGCCAAGGTGAGTGGTGGCGAGCCTGTCGCCCTTTATCACCTCATCTTGTCCTTATCCCCTAGTCGCCTTTTACGACATGCGTGGGAAGAGATGCAGTGGGGGTTTTCTTTTAAGTACCGGCCCCACACGGTCAATACATAAAAGTACATTTACACTTTTATGTATTGACCGTAAAGTGTATACATAAAAGTGTATATGTGTGTATACCAAAGCAATACTATTATAATGTTAAAGTGTTGTCGGTTATTTGCAAGGTCGAAGGGAGAGGCAGGTCTTTACCACTAAACACTAACGAAAATAAAGCATGCGAATGGCTAATAGCCACGCTATTTAAGTGGTAGGGCGAAAGAGTTCAACGAGCAGGGGTCAGAGAAGTCTTACTAGTTTTATGCAAATAAAAATATCACTTTTTCATCATGATGAAATCACTAATATTAGAACAAGGGAAGTACCTGGGAAGTGTGTTCGCGAGGGACGGAAAGAACGGTAAAGATGTTGAAAGGCAAGTGATCAAAGGCAATAGCGTGAATGGGGCTTTGAATAATATCCTGAACAGTAAGGCTATTGGCTAACCCATGCACGAATGGCTATTCATAATAGCGTCCTGATACACTTATGTGTGACAGTGAATCTGGGAAATATTGAGAGAATGGATGGTGAGAGAATGACCAAACGAATATATGAGGCGAATGTGGAGGGAAGCACCGAACGGGGCCGCCTTAGACGAACATATCATGACCAAATAGGTAACCTTTTACGGAAGGGGCAAGTTCGCAGCACCCGTAACCGGCGTGCATGTATGAAGCGATTTATGACGGTGGATCAAGCAATGAATTATGCAATGTGTATGTATGATAATGACTACACATATACTCGTAGATACACAATAGTTTATATGTAATGTAAGCTATATAAAAAGTCACATGATAATATGGTTCAGAAGGCCTTTTCCCAAGCGAGCGAAATCAGAGGTCCATAAAACGGGACCATGCCACTTTATCTCTCGATTGCATCCAATTTATCTTACGCTGCAACATAGTCACTCGACATTGCGACCATTTCATGTTCCACATATAACTACTCCCATGGGCCACACCAAGAGAGGGTTGGTGTCCGTTCAAAGGAACCATCTAATGTCACCTGTTCGTCCTATAAACTTCACCATACCAAGAGAGGGTCGCGATGTGATACCACAACATAGTACAATCTCATGGCATCCTGCTCGTCCTGAAAACGAACAAGACAAGAGAGGGTTGTGGTGGTTCCTGGAAACACAGTCGAGGCGGAAGTTCGTGACAGACGACCTAATAAAAGTAAAAGCCGACATGGAGGGATCACGTCACCGTGGCCGCGCCCCTAGCGCCATTCCCACACACGCAATGTTGATGTATGTGGCCGTTCTACCTGGAGGCAGCCTGATGTATGTGTCCATTCTACCTGGCACCACCCTGACGTGTGTCGCAGCTCTTCCTGACTTTCAGCAATTGAAACCAACCGCGAAGCATCACTAATTAATTCAAGGGATGACGGCCGTTGGAGCACGCGCGTCCTACACTGGCGACCCTGGATAGGTAAGCGAGGTGTGGGAAGACCCCCCGCCAGCTGGGACGAGGACATCCGTTGCGTCGCGTGCTAACGATGGATTCGCTCTGCCGAGTGCCGGAAGGATTGGAAACGAATTGGAGAGGCTTATGTCCAGCAGTGGACGGTTAAACGCTGATGATGATGAATTCATAGAAAACACGTAACGAAGGATTGTTATAAATAAGAGCATCAGGTACAATACATTGGTGACATGTCCATTAGATTTACTTTTCAGTTAGACGAAGAGAGAGACAAGTTAGAATATCTTCTTATTCCGGTAATAATTAATAATTTAATACGATATTTACTTGACAATTTTAAATGTAACCTTTAAATTGTACACCGGGTGGCAAAGCTGAAATGGCAGTGCGCTGGACGCAGCCACAGGGATGAAGGCCGTTGGAGCACGCGCGTCCTACACTGGCTGGCGAGCATGGACATTACCTGTCCTACCTGGTAGGCGAAGTGTGGGAAGCCCACCCGCTAGGTGGGACGACGACATCAGGTACGTCACGGACAAACGATGGATTCGTGTTGCCGAGTGCCGGGAGGATTGGAACCAAATTGGAGATGCGTATGTCCAGAAGTGGACGGTTAAATGCTGATGATGATGAACTAAAATAATAAAAACTAAATATTATCGATCTCAATACTGTACCTTGACTGCAAACGTATCATTGCCCTGGATTATGAAATATCATAATTCTAGGTAATTAATCTATGGCAACTGTCACGTCGGCACGGCAATCGCAGCCCCTGTTTGAAACCGAATGCTTTTGGGCGTCGTCGGCATAACAATTGACACTGACTGCGAAAAGCAAAGACCATTAAACCTGGTCTTTGGCGAAAAGGGTCATGCTTTACCATAAAAAAACTAAGTAGTGTACAATTGCGGCAAAGTCTATTTAGGTGGTAGAGATATTTCCCATAGAAAGTTTGGAGATGAGATTTTCTGCAGTGAACAAAACAGCGCTGCTAAAGAGGAATAAGTAGAACTGGAAGATGTTCTTCTTAAGAGGGTACATTTTAAAATTAAAACACCAAGTGTTGGTAGTTGCCGTCGCATGCTCTGTCTCGATAGGACAGACTCGACCCGGATATAGGAGTGTAAGGGACAACTGCAGCAAAGACCCATTATTTACCTACAAAAATTGCCGCAGCGCTGCTCTCAGCAGAAACCTGTTTTCTACATAAAAACACATCCGACTTTGATTTTTTTTCTTTCCTTGATTTTTAGAACCTAGTAGCTAGTCTTCTATGTTCACAAAAGTTAGTTTTTACTATTAAGAACCGATTTTAAATCTTTTTTATTTCGGACAATTTTTAACGAAAAATCTTGCATATTCAGTATTAATATTTCAGTATAAATAAAACACTTTCATGAAATTTATAAAGATAGAGTACTAGTTGTTGGTTAGAGGATTGTGTGGCCGAAAAAATAGTTTCGATATCGTTAAAAATGGGGCTGGGAAAATGTTTCGCTTGTTGTATGGGTTGAAGTTGAAATTAATAGTGTATTCTCTTAAACTCAAAAGAAACAAGAACATCTAGGGGTAACATACACCGGCTCATCAACAAATCAGCAAACACGGCCTTTATTTTAATCTGCCAAATGCCAATAGAGCCATCCTTAGACAACTAAGGGCCCCGTAATCAAACGTCGGTATACGGGTAATTAGGCGGCTGAGCCTTTGTTTATGGCCATTCAATAATCGTGAGCCGTGAGGCTAAATGAGCCCAGATTAAGACCACTTTTACACGCGCTTCAAGGTCGTCTCTATATGACCTGTACGAAACCCTATATTATGCTACGACAAAGGAATCAAGACTTTACGCAATAGACAGAACAGTTGAATTTGAATGATCACAGACTGAGAATGATACATACAATACTTTTAAAATTACCGGGGCCGTTAAACAACATTTTGAAAATTACCGGCTTTTCTCGCGGTGACTTTATCTGAGTGAAGAGAATACGTCACGATTTTTCAGCCAATTCGACTGGCCGTGTCGAGTACGTTATCTATCACTTACGATTGGTTGAAACCTCTTCACTCACTCGTGTGATATTAAGCCGGTAGGCGCACTGTTCATGGTCAAGGAGACGTGTGCTCGCAACGAGCTCAGCAAACGTACTGTGGAAAATGCAAATCACCCACACAACCACGGGAAAATACGTCTGCAGCAAAACATCCACTCATTATAGAGCTCGTTCGCACCACCTACCATAGTATACCACTGGGTACGTTAGCTGAATTTGGGAGCAGACGTCTCCGTGACCATGAACAGGACGCTCTGTTCGAAACGTCGGAACAATCCGATAAAGTCGCCGCGAGAAGAGCCGGATTTTTTTTTCAAAATGTAATTCATAATTTTATTTGGAATTGCAATTATTACGAAATAATAATATCGCGGCGACAAAGGGTGAGGTGGGGTGCGGCGGTGGCGATGGTCCCCTCACCTGCCTCACCTCAAACTGCCACACAGCCCACCCGCGCTCGCCTGCCGCGTGCGGGCGGTTATCTGTTTTTGATCAAAAAATCTAAGTTCTATATATAAATAATTGTTGGATTCGGAGTGATCCGTCATTGCGAAGTTATTCTTTACTCATTATGAAAAGTTTAATAGACTCGAAAATTAATGTATGGGTCAAATGCCCGGTTCAATGGAGTAAGTACGGACCTTCGCAATACGGCCATGTACGCTGCTGCTGCTGCTGGCGGGCGGGCGGGAGTGACGTCATTAAAACTGTAAATTTACAGTTTTTGCAAGCTATAACTTTTTTTATTCCTTATCAAACTGTTTTTGAAAGACATTTTGATGTATATATTTATTAATAGGTAGTTAATTTTGTGGTTTTGTTTTAATTTTCATACTTGAATTTGCGGTGTTCTCGTGGACAATCTAGGCCATCACGGTCTGTCATGTATCAAAAGTGCGGGCCGTTTTTCTAGGTATGAAAATTTGAATTATATTATAAAATCAACTTATAATCTCGCTTATAATACAGTAAATGTTCCATGTATCTTAAACCCGGGGTGCGGAGTAGCTTAGTTGGTGAGCGCACGCCTCTTACTCGAGAGGTCGTGGGTTCGAGACGTATGCGCACAATTTTTCCGGATTTTAAAATCTCGGTTAAAATTTGTGTTCAAAATTACGACGCACCCCGGTGAAGGAAAACACCGTGAGGAAACCTATACATTAACAATACGAAAGTGTTGTAGTGTATAAGGTTGACTGGAAGAGATTGCCTCCGGTAATAAGTCCGCCTCTTGCTAAGCAGAAAAGTCTAAACCCTAGTGGCTATTCCCGGCTGGACGGCAGGAAAGCCGACGGGGTGACCTTGGAATAATCAATAAGGCGTTTGCCCCAGGTTCTTGCCGAAAGATTTTGCGTCGGGCGACCACACGCCGAGCCTATCCACCGCCAACGCAAAGTTTTCCGCGCTGATGACAGCGGAGCCGGCAGAGCGGGAGGAACCAGCGAGATGTGATGGAGCGAGGGTGTAAGCACACGTGGCGTCCCACACCAACGATCACCCACGGCTCCACGGGACTAGAGTCATGCCATCGGTTTTCCTGCCATCGTCGCGGCACAAGCCGGGGTTATCTAACAGGCTCGGAACCGTGCATACATTTACCTGTTGCCCTTCTATGAGAACAGTTATATGGTGAAAATTGGTAATGTGGTGTTTGGGAGACATGGAGAAGTCACTTAGTGCTATGTAAGAATATGAGATGAACAGGAACAAGTGAATGGCTTTGTGTACCTGGGAAACGTGTTCACGAGGGACGGAAAGTTTGATAAAGATGTTGAGAGGCGAGTGATCAAAGGCAATAGCGTGAATCGGGCTTTGAACACTATCCTGAAAAATCGCGTAATTAGTTCCACTGCACGAATAGCTATTGGGAATGGCAGAGGCGACATGAAAGTAGAATAATAAATACAGTTGAAATGCGGTCATTGAGAAGAATATGTGGTGTATCTTGGAAATATAAGAGTGAAGAATAAATGAGTAAGAGAAAAATGTGGATTGAAAGAAGACATAGCGACAAGGATAGAGAAAAGTATGATTAGATGGTTTGGACATTTGGAGAGAATGGATAGTGATAGAATGACTAAACAAATATATGAAGCGAAGTGGAAGGAAGGGTCTAACGGGATCGCCCTAGGCGAACGTATCATGATGATATAATTAAACTTCTACGGAAAGGACAAGTTCTCAGCACCCGCAACCGCCGAGCATGTATGAAACGATGTATGACAGTGGAGGAAGAAAGAAAGAAAGAAAGAAAAAACGTTTATTTGCCCTTTTTTTTAAAACATGCATTGTAGACGTTAACAGAAAAAAAAATTGACAAAATGGACCCACCTCAGCATATGACATGGTTACGCAGATCCATCGCGCTGATATTCGGGTGGGCCCGTGTTACAAATATATAGCATTACAATACTAATTGGTGTCTATTGTGTGGTTAGTCACAACGTATTGTAATAAAGACGTTTAAAAAAAATCCCATATGAAGTTTCTTGCCGGTTCTTCTTCATAGGATTAATCGAACCGGATGTAAAATGTAATATTTTGAAAAATTCAAGTATAGTGTACTACCATAAGAATGCTGAATAAAGAACTAAAGAACTAATCAGAAAAAGCATTAGATAAAACAGAACACAACAAAAAATAATTTCTATTTTACTCTGAATAGCAAGCTATATTACATAGTCAAATTAACATTAAATAAAAAACAGAACTTATATATTAAAAATAAATATATATACCTACATATTCACTTAGACCAGTGGAAAAATTAAAAAAATGTACCAAAACTAATAAACACACCAATAGGGCCGTTGCACGCATGAACGTTTTTTAAAGAAATTAAAGTAGTTCAGACAAGATTACCCAAGTCTTAAGCAGAAATATGTCGTATACGTGAACCTTTTTATATATTTGGCAAAAAATAAAAAATAAAAAAAACATAAAAACATTTGAACTAAATGTTTTAAAAATTCATTGGACCTGTAACAGTCTTTCTTTAATTTTAAGTCGAAACATCTTATTTTCAATTCTCTCAGTGGTGGTAGGAGATCGTTCCAGCACCTGGAAGCCATGATCTTAAAACCACCTTCAATGGCTTCAAGGTATTTTTAAGAGGACGCCACTACCTCTCGTCGCATACTTATGGTCCCCCATCCACTCCAGCCGGCTGAACAGATTTTTGGGACCTGCTTATAAACTATATTGTGCACGAGACATGACGCGTGCACATCTGTTGATTAAGTAGTTATAAGAATCACATATCCCAATCTTCCAAGATCTTTTCGAAGACAAAGCGATTGTTTTAAAATAATTAAGAAAGTATACTAACAGAAATGATAAATAATAAATACATTTC
>WYDE02047828.1:0-12384 GCA_009867175.2 Adela reaumurella | reverse complement strand
TTTTTAATTAGATAAAATATAAGATATCGGAGATAAATTCAAATTAGTTTTTCATACAAAACATTGAAATTTTTAAACTTTAGTTTCATTATGCTTTATTAAATCATTGCTTAAGTATGTCAAAATAAAAAACAGGTACGTAGACTAGATACTCCTAATTACAATAGTAAAAAAATTAAAAAATCGGATTACGTTTAGGGGTTGGGAAAACGTAAATCCAGAAAGACGAATTTATATGGAGAAAATTAACCTTTGTCTCGTCTTAACGAAACGGAGAGGTTTTGAATCGGGATATAAGAAGCACGAGTCCAATCCGCGTGGAATTATTAACCCATAGAATAAGCCACATGATCCTAGGTGTCACTCGGTATTTCATGCCCAAGGCACGCCGCCGGTGTGTTCATAAATATAGAAATAAAACCACGGTTCCCTTTTGACTTTCCTAAAAATCCAATTGAAGTTTGCTCTGTCAAGTTCCTGTTTTTCTACCTTACCGAGGTACTTGCAAATTTGACACTTGATAAAACCGCCTTTTCTCGTTTAATTTGGATATTTCCTTTAAACGACATGCTCCACCTAGAATTTTACTAAATCGTTTTCCTAGAAATGCCTCGAGCAGCTTAAACTTGGAGATGGCGTCGCAAATCTGCGACGAGAGCGTTCTGAGGCGCCTTGAGAGGGTTTAGTTGTGAGCAGGTGCGTATCCATTGGCGATCATCAACGCATAAATACCAATCTAGAGAGCCATGCCGCTGGAAGGCCCTGTTTCAGTCGATAGGGTCGAAAGATAATATGAGACCAAACCTTTAGAGTGATATCAGACTTTAGATAGATAAAGAGATTTTGTATGAAATCGGAGTAGTTCGCACTTCGTGGAAACACGTGAGGACAGTAAGTCACACACAACAGGTAATAGCCCCAATAACATGCTCACACTCAGCAAAGAAGTCAACTTTAAATTAAATGTGGAAGGGTAATCTAAATGGGTATTTTTTTAGATATAATTGCGCGAGATCAGCGGCGCAGCCACCACGCCGCCCCGTGATCCCGCGTGGAAAACTCAGATCTGAGCCTGGATTTTGGGGACTCCGTAAGTTCCGTTTCTGCGCTGAGATTTGTTCTCTCTCTTACAGCCGTGACAGAGAGAGGAAAGAGAGAGTTTTCAGCGCTGAACAGAGATCGCTGGTTAGTCAGTACACGCATTTGAGTGTAGTGCTGAACGTACGCCTCTTCGGATTTCCTCCAATATTCTCGGCCTTTGAATATTGAATTAGTGAGAGGCCGCTAAGAGGGCGGTACACGTCAAGCGCAACTTATATGCAAACCTTACTCAAGAGTTTGAGTTTGTTGAGTTTGCCGTGGAAACGCTCGGTCTGTGGAGCTGGGAAGCTAGTGGCTTCCTCGAGAAGCTAAGTCGGCTCTTAATTGAGACAACTGGCGTTCCACAATCGGGGGCCTACTTTGCGCAGCGAATAAGCCTTGCTGTCCAGCCGGGAAACGCGGCTAGTGTTCTAGGTACATTTTCTATAGATGTTTTGATGATTTCTTTCTAGTTTAATTTACTTGTTAATTTCTTTTGGTTATGTGTTTTAAATAGTGTGTTTTCTGAATAAATAACTTCAATAATGAAACAAAAAAAAAGTGTGAGGATATTGAATGAACCACAGTCAGTCCCCGACGCTTATTTCTCGATGTGGTCGATCGTCTCATGATCCCTTTTCCATGTTCATTGCTGACAGTGCTTGTTACAATCTCCTCCTCAAAAAGCCCGACCTAGTACGCACGCGCCTGGCTCTCCAAAGACTGCGAGGGTTGAAGGGGGTGTGTGTAGGGTCGGGGGACGCCGTTCATCCCATTTCACGACCAATTTGTCAGCTAATTACATGCGTTGCTCCACTAACCGGCTCGTTATTATAACATCCGCCACTTAACCAGCTGGCTTGCTCTCCAGTGGCAGCGACATCTTTTGGGGTTAATGTGTAAGTCAGATTCATGTCATGAATGTGTAAGTATGTATCGGTAAACACAATATCTGTGAATCTATGTGACCTGGAGGGCTGTGATGTATCATGAAATTATGAGAAATCGTGTGTTGGCGCAACCTGGGAGGTCTGCAAAAGTGGATTCAAAATGGCCGGTGGTTGCATATATACCACGATATTTATTACAATTAAATTCTGATAACGTTTCATCTATACTCGGTGCGCTCCAGCATGAGAATATCGATCATTGACCCTTTTCTCTCAGCACGCACACATGCGCAGAGAGACGTGCGTGGATTTTACGCGTATTATCTGCTTACACCAACTTAAAGAACAGTTCGGTGCCAACATATAACATACGTTGATTTGAAAAATGTTAATAAGTAAAAACGTTAAGACACTTTGAAAAAGCGTCTGAAATGTTTTATTTTCATACATACATGCATATAGTTACGCATGTTTCCCAGTGGGGTAGGCAGAGACAACGGATCTCCAGAAGCCACGATTCTGACACACCTCTGCCGCTTCTTGCACTCTCATAATATTCTTCATACATGCTCGTCGTTAAAGAGCATAATATTCGTCTAATCGAAATCATGTGCATGATCTCTCATTCCTAGAATCGGGCCTGTGGCGCCATTACCACCGTCAAACAGTGCACAAAAGTCGAGATACCATCGATTTCGATAAGCCGGTAGATTGACCGATTTATTTTTAGATTATGAGAAACGTAAGTTGGGCATTGGAAATTAAGAGATTGAAGCTCCGAGGAGAATGGTCTGTGGTAAATCAAAACAGCACTAATAATTCACGGCATACACAATACATACATACATACGTAGAAGAAAGACGAGGCGCAGCGCATCCCTCATACAATCGATTAAAATAAGAATAGGACGGGACTAGCGCCAATTTGTGACGATGAAATGTCAAACTGACTTCACGTCATTCGTACTTGAGTAAAGGTGTAGAAAAAATAATATACAAAATCAAACATATTAGAAAAACAAAAACATATAATTAGTTTAACTAAATATTTATTTCAATAACAATTTAAGAATAGGACGGGACTAGTGCCATTTTGTGACGATGAACTGTCAAACTGACTTCACGTCATTCGTACTTCAGTAAGGGCGTAAAAAAAAAAGATGTACAAATTCAAACATATCAGAAAAACAAAAACATAATAACTAGTTTAACTAAATATTTATTTCAAGAACATTTTTGGAGCTTCAAACTTGTTGATTCTAAATGTGAAAGTGGCAAAAATTCAGTACCTATTCTAAAGAACTATCAAGAGAACTCATTGTTTTAGCTGAAAGTTATTTGAAAAATAAATAAAAAAATAATTATATCCAGTATTGCCTTGGTCATCAAGAACAACAAAAGGAGAAGTAAAAGACCTGGAATTGTCATTTCATACGGAAGTATGACATTTAAAATATGTATAATGCTTCCCGTGTAAACCCTTGAGGACGTGCAGACCGTACTTTTCTGCGCGGATTCCAGTGAAGTTAGTCAACAGCCAATCCTATTCTTTCAGTAATCGCATAGTACCATATTATATCATGATATTATCATTATCATATTATATTATACCGTGTGGGGCCGGTACTTAAAATAATGACCCCGCTGCATCTCTTTGACTGCATGTCGTAAAAGGCGACTAAGGGATAAGGACAAGTTGTCGTGCTAAATGTCGACAGGCTCGCCACCTCTCACATTGGCACGGAACTTCTACCAAATCATGCAGTAGGTGGGTTTTCGTGACTTACATGCTGCTTGATATCTTGTCCGAATTTCTTGCCAATTATGGTAGTCGATTGCTCTGCTTACCCCGATTGTCGGGATTCAGCGTGATTGATATGTATGTAATGTATGTATATCAATGACTGGAAGTTCAATGTAGTTGCTCGTCTTGCATCCGAATGTGTGTAGTTAAGCTACGCTGGGGCTCCGATCTTCAATCCACAGTATATTCTCGTTACTTCCACGCCATTTGAGGCCGAATGAGCCGGCGATAGTCCACCGAGCCTTGTCCTTTTGGCTGTCGATGGAGACAAGAAATCCTTGTGATCCTTGGGATTACCAAGCAATTGAACTGAAGGCCTAAGACTAATGTTACTAAAAACTTATAAAATAATTATATTCTTAACGACAACCTATATTTTTCGTACTATAAATTTAGTGCGCAGTACTCGTAACCGACGAGCATGTATGAATAACATTTTAAAAGTGCAAGAAGCGGGAGATGTGTCAGGATCGTGGTACGTGGAGACCCATTGTGTCAGCCTACCCCACTGGGAAACAGTCGTGACGCTATGCATGTACGATTTATACATTTAAAAATAAATATGAATTTTTCAACTTGAAAGAAGGAAAATTTATTGCCTGAGGCAATCTTTCGAGTCAAGATATTTTCATTACAATATAGACGTATTGTTAGTGTATTTGTTTTCCTCACGGTGTTTTCCTTCCCTACGTATTATAGTTTTTTTTTATTTTTTATTACTTGTAATACGTGTGCAATAAAGGAAAAACATATTTTTTTTTGCATAATTGTGGTCTAAAATGTAACAATTGTATGGAATGCACAAGAACACCCGTATTACGAGTACTTACCTGGATAAGCTTAAAATCAGCGTATTATGCTTCTGCAAAATACTCAGCTGCGCCAAGCCATTTTCACATTTGTCATTGTTATATGTTTAAGGACTTTTAAATTGTTTTATAACGTTTTTCTCCTATTTTTAAGTTCTTCTTATAATTGTTCCATGTATTTTAGAAATGTGAAATAAATATATTTTTTTAGTTTTACACACACATTTTAACCAAGATTTTAAAATCCGGAAAAACTGCCCATACCAGGTAGCGAACTCAAGACCTTCTCTATTAAGAGGCCTGCATTCACAAACCAGGCTACGATACAAATAATTTAAATGAATATTAGATTATTATGATTAGCAGAAAGCGGATTTATTTCCGGAGCCAATGTCTTCCTGTCAACCTTTTTGCACTACACACATTCGTATTGTTAGTGTACAGATTTCCTCGCGGTGTTTTCCTTCACCGGGTTCCCAATTTAATTACATGTCGTAATTTTTTGCCCGTCCAATAATATTTTATTTTATTTATTCATATTCTTTATTTGCACACCGGTTAAAGTTTACAAACAGGCGGGCCTTAAGGCTAAAAAGTATTCTTTAACGACCAACCTTTGGTGTGTGGAGAGGTTAGAGGCGTGCAGCAACCGGTTTTCAGGCAAAGATAAAAAATAATAATAATAATAAAACATTTATGTAGTTCAAACAATATGATTAGTATAGTTTAGTATTTTGTTTTAGTTCCTATATGATAATTTATGCGTGTATCATATAAAACAACATTATCAGTGATGTTTTTGTATATTGATTGTTGATTACATTTTTTTTTACTATAACTAAGATTGTAACTTTAGAGGAAACAGTTATAGAAAATAAAAGACCTGTATTCGGGTGTATGTTGACTACGTGCTCCGTAAAACGCATCTTCTCCATATTCCTGTCAGTATTCCATTACCAACCGTTCCCATTTTAAATTAAATGAAAATATTAAGTTAAATTCACTTACAAAGCTGCAGCGCTGCGACGATAAGCAGAGACCACCGCAAATTCATTTTGTCCATTATCGATTTGCTGTCCACAGCAGCAGCAGTAGGTATCAAAGCAGCGCAGTCTACACAGGTACACTAGCTGGGGCGGCGGCGGGCCATAGCGGAGCCCACGCTGTGGCGGGGGGCTTCTGTAAAATAAAGAAAAACATGATAAAGTAAGTGGTGGACCAAAACGGTACTGAAAACGGCGGAAAGTTATACAACTTTTTGCATAAATACATACATAGATACATATCACTCACGCTGAATCTCGACAATCGGGGTAAGCAGAGCAATCGGTGTTTTGCTGCAAGAACTCCGGTAAATTACAGCACAACACCGACCACCACATTTCGCAAGGTATTCGGACAAGATGTCAAGAAGCATGTAAGGCACGTAGACCCACCTACTGCATGACTTGGTAGAAGTACCGTACCAAGGTGAGAGGTAGCGAGTCTGTCGCCCTTTAGCACGGCATCCTGTCCGTATCCTTAGTCGCCTTTTACGACATGCATGGGAAGAGATGCAGTGCGGTCATTCTTTTAAGTACCGGCCCCACACGGTAATTAAATATTTTAATGTTTTTATTCAGGTAATTAAAACTAATTTACATGCAATATAAAGATACTTCAGGTTCTACTTCCCCCCGATTTAGGAAAACTCGAGGTGGCGCGGCCATCAAAGATTGATACATTAAGTCATATGGAAACAAATCAAGTACTTCGGACCCAGGGTCCGTAAGCGACCATGGGGTAAATGCGGAGTCCGCGCGCAGCGCTGGCGTCCCGGTGAGGGCCTGCTTCGCGGCAGCAACAGCCTAGCCATAGCCACCTTCACTACTCGCTTATCGAGTAGTGAATGCGGCTATGGCCTAGCTCGTACTATGAAGGCCGGCCCCCGGGGAGACACCAGCGCTGCGAGCGGCCACCACATGACCTAGAAAAGTTTCATAATTTTTTTGCTGTTGAGTGCGGTCACCATTCTTTCCTACATCGTTCTTTGAAGAGAATGTTTTCGAAATTTAGACTCTGCTCATTTGTTTTCCCAAGTATGTCTTCAACTTGTCACTTAAGAGGTTGCTGAATTTAAGGAAGAAAAAATTCAACAATCTGTTCACCTTGACATTTCTGTCGGGGAATTTGAACATAATAGGAGATAATTTGTTCATTCTGATTGAAAATGTAAATAAGGACATTGAGTAGTTAAAGGAAGCTCGTGAGTTGCCACTGTCTGTCGGAGGTGTGATGAGATGATGGAGTCAACTGAGCAGTTCTTTGGAACTTATCGATCGTATATCATGTGGAAAGCACTAAAACTTTGTAATAATTCTTCGAATGTCTGTACAACCACATTTACTGCTGCAATATGTTTTTATCTTTGAAAGTCAGTCATCTGAACAGTTCCCTAGTAGATCGCTTAAGAGTCGGTAATTCTAACCAATTCTGCATGAAATTATCCATTTTGAGGGTACTTACTAAAGTATTTTCTCATAGTAAGAAAGCTATGTATCCATACTAAATTGTCTTTCGGGGCGTGCATAATCTCCTATGTAAAAAATTAACTAAAATTGGAATAAAACATAAGTAAAAAAACTGAATATTTACACGTGCATATACTTTGCTGTACAAAGAGAAATAAACTCAGCTTGCAATGACTTCACCAAGAGCATTTCCTGGGCCCATTGAAGATATATGAAAAGCTTAATAACGTACAAATATAGCTTAAAACTTCATCTATACGTCCCAAAATTATCAAAATCTGAAAGATACACATAGGAAATTATGCACGTCCCGAAAGACGTAGTATGGACGTTGGATGCCTTTAGTTCTGCATGATTTTTTCATCGAGTCTTAGGTGGATGCACCGCTGTACATTTGAAATATACATTGAATGAATGAATGAATACTTTATTGCACACAAGAAAATTACAAATAGAAAACAGGATAAAAGAAGACAAGGAAGTGCAAAAGGCGGACTTAACCCTAAAGAATGTCTCTGCCAGTCAACCTTTGAGTGATGCGAGTATATATTTATAAGTATAGAATAGAGGGCAGTGTAAATAACATTGAATTGAAGTAAAAGAATAAATGTATTGTAAGCTTTCCAGAATTAAAATCATACAAGAATAAGACAAAATATTATGTATATAAATAAATAGTATGACATATCATTATAATCTCATAATACATAAATATTCTTTATGCAAATAATTAAATTATTATGTATATTTAATACTTATTATAACTATTAATAACATAAAATTCTAATAAATAGCAAATGCAAAATAAAATATTTACATGAATATACAAACTAATCAAAAAAGTATACAATGGTGTAGTACAATACTTTTCAAATGACCGCGGTCGTTAAACTACATTTGGAAAACTTCCGGCTCTTCTCGCGGGGACTTTATCGGATTGTTCCGACGTTTCGAACAGTGTCCTGTACATGGTCTTAGAGAAGTCCGCTCGCTACGAGTACGCTTGCCGCTCTCGTAAAGAGCGCAAGTCGCCGTGACCATGAACAGAACGTTCTGTTCGAAACGTCGGAACAATCCGATAAATTCGCGGCGAGAAGATCCGAAAGATTCCAAAATGTTAATATGGCTATTGCATGTTAATGGCTATAACCCGTTCAGACAAAGAAAAGTTTTATAACGAAACTAAGTGTAGCATGACATTTCTCTCACCCAAATCATCACCACAATACGTGTGAGAGAGATGTCATGCTGCACTCAGTTACGTTATAAAACGTTTCTTTATCTGAACGGGTTATAATTCATATATAGAGTAGCCGAGTAGCAGAGTAGTAGAGTTTAGTACCTTAAATATATTTAATTTAACATAGCTTGAGAGAAAATAGAATCGTATTGTAAATGTTTCTTTCATTCTGGTGGTCGTTTGACTTTAAGATTGTGACCACGACCACCGTGCGACACACGATAGTCACTTGAAGTTTTTTTTCGTGATATTTTATTACCATTATCTTGAGCGATCGAAACGGTTAATATCATTGTATTAAGTAAAGGATGTACGTCAGGAACGTGTCCAATGGCGCCGTCAGTCCAATGTCAGACTGGCCGAGAGGGCTAGCGCACGCCTCTCAAGCGGGAGGTGCGGGTTCGATACCCACTAGGAGCGCAATATTTACTTCAGAATTTGTGCTTAATGCTGCTGACAGCATTTGTGCTGACACTTCGGTGAAGGAAAAACATCGTGAGGAAACCCACTTCCAAGCCGGTTGGTCACCGTGGAAGTGTATGACTAAAATCCTCTCATATCATGTAAATGAGAAAGGCCTGTACCCAGCAGTGGGGCGAATAAAATGGCTGCAAAAGAAGAAAGAAAATAATTTGTTGCAAATTATCTCTACTATAACCCCCTGAAAGGAATGTGTTTAAAACACCCTGCATATAAGCCTAATAAATATTTTTATACATACAACCACTAGCAGGGTCTTTCTCATATTCCAAAAGTAACTTCTTACGTGTCGAGAGAATTTTCGCCGCTTGAGAGAAACTAAGAAGCTTATAAACTTTATGATTAAATAAGAAGCTTATTATGAAACACAGCGGCAAGTGAGGTGTGGTGTAGCTGTGAAGTACCGACGTAGTCATCAGCGTCGTTGGCTCAGTGGTTGCGGTTTTCTGTACTTATTCAATTACCGAAGTAGCACTGCCGAGCGCGGTCAGGTCTTGGATCGGTGACCGCTTTTCCGTTGACGCTGGTCTTGGTTCGGATTCCACGTTAAACTGTAGGTCCCTTCCCTGTCCTTACATGGTGGTAGGGTAAAACCCGCTGGGGTTGGTACTACCGCACTGAATGAAGGTCGGTCGAAGCGGCTGTGAAACATAGTTCGTGTTTTGAGTCCAGTTCAGTGTAGCCGGCTGGAATTAAGGGAAGCGTTGACATGACACCTACTAACGTAATTCACCAAGGTGTTTAGGCTGAAATCCCCGGAACCAAAAAAAAACTGGTGCATTAGGTGATGTAGCCTTCCGTATCAGTTTCAATAAAAAAACTACAATAATGCTATCGACAAGAGTAACTGTTTTGGACTGTAATTCGTAAATAATAGTACAATCGATTTAAATACAAGATTATTTGGTCTCAAATTGTTTCACAAAAATGTTTATAATTCTTATAAATACTGTGATTTCAAATGAGATAATGCTGTGGTAATAAATATTTTTTCTACTTTATTTATTTACTTACTTTCTACTACACTTGAATTTGTCAAAATATTACATTTTACATCCGGTTCGATTAATCCCATGAGTTATACCATAGATTACCTAATATATACTTTAGTGATTTCAATCAATAATATAAATATATAAAGCAGAGAATCTGTAACTTTGTATGTAGCGACGTAAATGTGATTTTAGGTTCGCTTATAACGCGGAACGACTCAATCAATTCTCATGGGGTTTTCACTGACATATTCTCACTCTACAGAAAACCGTCATCGTTCTCCATGGGTTGCGGAGTAGCCTGGTTGGTTAGCGAACGCCTCTTACTAGAGAGGTCGTGGGTTAGAGATCTGGTAGACGCACAATTTTTCCGGATCTTAAAATATTGGTTAAAATATGTGTACAAAATTACAAACACCGAAAACACGGTGAAGAATCCTACACTAACAATACAAATGTTTTGCAGTGTATACAGGTTGACTGGAAGACATTGCCTGCAGGAATAAGTCACCCTTCTTACAAGCAGAAAAGTCTATATTTATTTAATCTGTAACAAGTGAGGATGTTTATAAAAATAAATATTAATAATAATAATGACCAGCAGATTAAATAACTTGTTTTATTTTTAATCGCGAGCGATCGCGCTGCGGGTGCTTCTAGTTGTAATTATTTTATAATTTGCAATCGAGGCGTCGTCGCCGCGAGGAAATCTGTAGACGTTTGCACGTTAAAATTCGCATAAGTGTTAAACTGGAAGTCATACCTACATACATATCACTCACGCTGAATTCCGACAATCGGGGTCAGCAGAGCAATCGGTGTTGTGCTGCAAGAACTCCGGTAAATTGCAGCACAACACCGACCACCACGTTTCGCAAGGTATTCTGACAAGATATCTTATCAAGCAGCATGTAAGGCACGAAGACCCACCTGCTGCGTGACTTGGTGGAAGTCCGTGCCAAGGTGAGAGGTTGCGAGCCTGTCGCCTTTTAGCACGGCATCTTGTTCTTACCCGTTAGTCGCCTTTTACGACATGCATGGGAAGAGATGCAGTGGAGGCATTCTTTTAAGTACTGGCTCCACACGGTACAGTACCGGTCCACACGGTTGTTATAAATATAATACTTATATATACAAATTACAACACGGAAACGTCGACGGAACCCGATCGATCGAGTATACGAAGTATACTTTGCCGGTTTTTTATGGATACGCAAGATACTTGGCGCAGTCAGTGTGGAATGTTTTGCCGACCAAGCCTAAAATGCGAATGAAATGCCGACGTGACAGGTGCCTTTATACGCTTCTCTTGAAAAGCCACACACATTAGGGAACACACGGGAGGAAATGCATTCCAGAGTATAGCAGTGCGGAAGATGAAAGAAATATTGGAGCGTTTAGTCCGCATTTTAAGTATCTATACAGTGAAGGGATGCATTCCTTGTCTGCTACTTATCGACCGATAACGGTAAACTCGCAATCGCTTCGACCAGCTCCTCAGAACATTCGCCGTTAGACCACACTTACAGTTAATTTTTTCCAAGATGAACTAAAATGATATTTCACTGACACTACAGTGTTGCCAGTTTCACACTGCTAGTGATCGCAGTCGATAAATATGTTATCGACTTTTATCGATTGAATAATCTTTTCCATCCCCTCTTTCACCCCAAACCAGTCCTCAGTACCTACATTTAAGCGCGCGAGTGCGTAGGTACTAACGCAGAGTTCAAACCAGGCGTAAACTCGTGTGAGTTTGTCGAGTCAGAAACTTACGAAAAATCTAAACGGCTCCGCGAGTGAGTCGCTCGCGAAGAACACGAGAAACTCGGGCGAGTGACTCGCGGAGCTGTTTACACTTGCAAGTAATCTTTGAGGTTCTCGCCCGACAAATTTAATTAATCGATAAAATTATCGACAACGCCTACATGACTATTACAAATTTGTGTGAAAATGGCAACGCTGCAATGGCAACGGGCAAATGTCACTTTTACCCGTCTTGAAAAAAAAGGACTTTAGTTAATATCTCTGTAGAGACGCTTTGGCTCAAGTTTGCAGGACAGCTCGCAGGATCGCCCGTCTTCGGATCTATGTAGCCCAAGAGAGTCCAACAAGCCAAGTCGATAATGAGCATACTCCAAAGATGCGAGAAGTACTCCACCCATGACCACACATGCGATTTGCACAGCGGCATGATTTGGTCAGGCGTGAATTATTTCAGCGCCTTATTCAGAACGACTAGCTTTTTAGAGGCGAAGCCTACCTTTGTCTTCGATGTGACGACCGAAGTTGAGTTCGAAGTGAGTTCGTTCAGTCCACTCGAGGATAAGTGGGGCCCGAAATGTGCAATTGCCTAATTTTACCAAAGGTCAAGCGGTCACCCATCTAATAAATACCTGACCGCGCTCGGCAGTGCTTAATTTCGGTAATAGAATACCGAATACCGCAACCACTGAGCCAACGACGCTGATAAATGGCCACATTCAATGGTATTACTATTTTTTTTTATAATTTTTGTATTCAAATATATTATTTTCTAGTTACTAATACTACCACTATTACAAATTAAAGTAAACTAC